>JAZDUH010000380.1:6175000-6185000 GCA_036419115.1 Scarus forsteni | reverse complement strand
CATCAAGCTGCTTGGAGATGGTCTTATAGCCTTTACCTTTAACATGCTTGTCTATCATTTTATTTCTAATCTCCTGAGACAGCTCTCTCCTTAGCTTTCTGTGGTCCATGTTCAGTGTAGTACACACCATGATACCAAACAGCACAGTGACCACTTTTCAGCCTTTAAATTATGGAGCCGTAACAGTGACAGTAGGAATTGGCACTGAAAAAGAAACTTGGTATTGAAGAAAAACTTGCATTGTCACTGAAAAAAGTGTTGGCATCATAAAATGTTGAATTGAAAAATAAAACGCAGACACTAAAAAATATATTTTTTTAGGATACTTTTTGTTTTCTGATGTTTTTCAATGTTCTGATTTTTTTATACTCTGTTTTTTTTCAGTTTCAACTTTCTGGTTTTCAGTTACAGTGTTTTTTTTTTCAGGTTTCAATCTTACTGGCACTGTTTTGATGTGTGTGTGTGTGTGGGGGGGGGGACACGAGAACACGTTTGAGGGGAAGAGAGCGCCCTCTGTCGGTAACCTACAGTAACCTGTTGTCCCTGCAACCGTGATCGTAATGGAAGCAAGTCCCAAACCACCAGTAAGTCTGTTTGTCTTTGTCGGTATTTTTCAATCATTTAAAATCACTTTATGCTTCATGCCTTGCTAAGTTAGCAAACATGCTAACGTTCGCTAAGCTCGCTCATGTAAAAGTGCTTTGCGTTGACTACAGAACATGGATGTATAATGAGACCGAAGCATTGACACTGACAGGAGGGATTCTTCATCATTTCCAAACCCCCACTACTCCATCTCACCATCCTCTGAGCACACACACACACACACACACACACACATATATATATATATATATATATATATACATATATATATATATATATATATACATATATATACATACACACATATATATATATATTATATGAATATGTGTGTGTGTGATAATGTCGTACATCCCTACATTCAGCAGCCTCTCTGTAACGCTGCACTGTTCCTTTAAGTTTTTCCTCCTTCAGTTTCCTGATTCAACAAAACTCAGGAGGGCTCTGGTAACATGACCTGTGGGGGCCCCCGAAATCCCTCAGACTGCCCCTGTCCTCCTCCTCCTCCTCCTCCTGCAGACAGAGCAGTGAGGCAGCAGGAGGAGGACCAGCAGGGCTGTAGGAGGAGCCGCTGAGCTCCTGAATGTGCTGATTCTTCAGGTGAAAAACCGTTTGAGCCACAGCAACAAAACCCCTCAGTCAGAGTCCAGGAGAGTCCGGCAGAGTCCAGGAGAGTCCAGGAGAGTCCGGCAGAGTCCAGGAGAGTCCAGGAGAGTCCAAGAGAGACCAGGAGAGTCCAGGAGCAGAGGTGAGTTTGCTGGATGTCTGACCTCCTCAGGTTAAACTCGTCAAAGTTTCTCTTGTCAGGATCTACTTTTAGGAACAAACGCACCCTTCTCTTCGGGTGGGCGGGGTTAGTGCTGCACACGAGGCTCGCGCCGGTTCACCCGCTCAAACAAAACAAACAGCGTGCGTGACCGTGCGTGAATAATGGAGGTCTGTTTGAGCCAATCAGCGCGGACCAATGAGCTGCCCCGGAATCTGACAGATAGGAGTTTGATGATTTATTAGATTGTTATTACTCTTATTATTATAATTATTAATAGTTGTAGTATGTTTAATAGTATAATACTTTGGTTGTTTCCGACAGCTTGTCTTTAATCTGATAATCATGTATGAGTAAACTTGTCTGACTTTTTGAATGTTTCTTAATGTCTGAAGACATTTCAACCCAAAACCATTCAGCAGATTTTCCTTCATCATAAACTCATAATAATCATAAAATCCTTTATGGTCCTGATTAAGATGAAAAACTTCAGAACATCAACAGCTACTTATTTCTACATTTGATGTCACTGACACAGAAGGTTTAGTTCCTTAATTAAGTCAAAGAATTGATTTATTAAGTCATGTCTGTTTGGAGCACTCCAGTCTCATTTACACCAAACTAAAATGTTTCTTCAGTTTAATCCATAACTTAAAAGTATTAATGGCATAAATAACATTTTTATCCGACTTTAATGATAAAGAATAAACCAGCACTGTCCTGTTTTAACAAAAACATCAACATTCATTTTCAGGTCATCTCAGAGAGGAATTTAAAAAGTAAAACCTTTTTAAACTTTGACATTAAATCACTTTTATCAACAACTGACTGTTTGCTGAAACATAGAACGGACATTTGAAAATAAAAAACACTGAATTTTATTTTTGACTGTCCTCAGAAAGACAATAAAACATAAATGTGTGTTCTCTGATTTATTCTTCATAGTTTAGTCATTTTACTAATAAAACAAAAATAAATGATGACAGCAGACGGCTCTCCTGTGAGGTCAAAGGTCAGATTCATGAATGATAAATATTTTTTAATCCACTTTATTCTCTGGGTGATGAGTGTCCGTCCTCAGAGGCTCTGATTCAGGATGTTTGTGAAACGCTCGGCTGACGTCCAGGAATCTGCTGAACCCTGATGCATGCTGGGAACGCCGCCTCCCTGACCGTGGACATGGACACGTCTCTAATTATTATCACATTTATGTCCATGATGGAACAAAAGACTAAACTAAAGGAAAGATATTAAAGTTATGGCTGTAGACAGTCTCCTATGTTAAAATAATGAATTAAATTAAAAAATAAATTAATGTTTCAGCTGTCGTCAGTTTACTTTGACAGTTAAAGTTACATTTAAATAATAAAGTAAAATAAATATTTTTAAAGTACAATCAAAGTTATGACTTAAGTCAGTCCAGAAACATGGATATATGTTTACTTGTCCTTGTTTCCTCTATCCTTGTGCCATCTGTCCTTGTTTCCTCTGTCCTCTGTCCTCTGTCCTTGTTTAGTCTGTCCTCTGTCCTATATCCTCTGTCCTTGTTTCCTGTCCTTGTGTCATCTGTCCTTGTTTCCTCTGTCCTCTGTCCTCTGTCCTTGTTTAGTCTGACCTCTGTCCTATATCCTCTGTCCTCTGTCCTATATCCTCTGTCCTTGTTTCCTATCCTTGTGTCACCTGTCCTTGTTTCCTCTGTCCTTCTTTCCTTTGTCCATGTGTCCCCATCCTTGTTTCCTCTGTCCTTGTTTTCTCTGTCCTTGTTTCCTCTCTCCTTTTTCCTCTGCCCTCTGTCCTTGTTTCCTCTGTCCTTGTTTTCTCTTTCCTCTGTCCTATATCCTGTGTCCTTGTTTCCTCTGTCCTTGTTTCATCTGTCCTTTTTTCCTCTGTCCTTGTGTCCTCTCTCCTTGTTTCCTCTATCCTTGTATCCTTTGTTCTTGTTTCTTCTGTCCTTGTTTCCTCTCTCCTTCTGTCCTTGTGTCCTCTGTCCTTGTGTCCTCTGTCCTTGCCTCCTCTGTCCTTGTTTACTCTCTCCTTCTGTCCTTGTTTCCTCTGTCCTTGTCTCCTCTGTCCTTGCCTACTCTGTCCTTGTGTCCTCTGTCCTTGCCTCCTCTGTCCTTGTGTCCTCTGTCCTTGCCTCCTCTGTCCTTGTTTCCTCTGTCCTCAGTGTGTTGTTCTGGTCAAACAGAGGTCGTGTTTGTCCACTCTGGTCAGCCTGTGTCTTATCAGGCTAAAGCTAACAGCGTTATCGTGCTTAACCTAACAGCGTTATGGCGCTAGCGTGCTAACAGATAGCGCTCACTCATGATGTCATGCCCAAAGCTGTGTGACTGTTCTCAGGGCTGCCCGGTGGAGCAGCTGCCTCAGTCTGAAGGTCGCTGGTTTGACTCCCTGAGCGTGTGTGGGTTATCCAGGTGCTCTGGTTTCCTCACACACTGACTGGGCTGCTGTGCATGCTGTTTGTCAGCCCTGTGATTGGCCTGTGTGCCTCCACAGCTGTGTGATTGTCAGCAGACCTCAGAGCTGTAAACACCTTCCTGCTCCTGATGATGAGATCTGCAGACAGACGAACTGGCCAATAGTTTCTGCAGCAGGACGTGAAGCTCCGCCCCCAGCTCACCTGGACACACCCACATTATTATAATGACAGTAATAACAGAGTAACAACAACAGTGATGCGTTACAGCCTATACTTCATTCTGTCGTTAATAAAACATCAATACAATCAAAACATCTAAGATGTGACTGGGAAGTCAACCACATCCAACCACACCCAACAGACATCCAACGGACATCCACCACATCTACAGACATCCACCACATCCACAGACATCCAACAGACGTCCAACAGACATCCACCACATTCAACAGACATCCAACGTACATCCACCACATCCACAGACATCCAACAGACGTCCAACAGACATCCACCACATTCAACAGACATCCAACGTACATCCACCACATTCAACAGACATCCAACGTCATCCACCAAATCTACAGACATCCAACGTCATCCACCACATCTACAGACATCCATCACATCCACAGACATCCAACAGACGTCCAACAGACATCCAACGGACATCCACCACATTCAACAGACATCCAATGGACATCCACCACATTCAACAGACATCCAACGTACATCCACCACATCCACAGACATCCAACAGACGTCCAACAGACATCCACCACATTCAACAGACATCCAACGTACATCCACCACATTCAACAGACATCCAACGTCATCCACCAAATCTACAGACATCCAACGTCATCCACCACATCTACAGACATCCATCACATCCACAGACATCCAACAGACGTCCAACAGACATCCACCACATTCAACAGACATCCAACGTACATCCACAGACATCCACAGACATCCAACAGACGTCCAACAGACATCCACCACATTCAACAGACATCCAACGTCATCCACCAAATCTACAGACATCCAACGTCATCCACCACATCTACAGACATCCACCACATCCACAGACATCCAACAGACGTCCAACAGACATCCACCACATTCAACAGACATCCAACGTACATCCACAGACATCCACAGACATCCAACAGACGTCCACAGACATCCACAGACATCCAACAGACATCCAACGTACATCCACCACATTCAACAGACATCCAACGTCATCCACCAAATCTACAGACATCCAACGTCATCCACCACATCTACAGACATCCACCACATCCACAGACATCCAACAGACGTCCAACAGACATCCACCACATTCAACAGACATCCAACGACATCCACAGACATCCACAGACATCCAACAGACGTCAACAGACATCCACCACATTCAACAGACATCCAACGTCCATCCACCACATTCAACAGACATCCAACGTCATCCACCAAATCTACAGACATCCAACGTCATCCACCACATCTACAGACATCCATCACATCCACAGACATCCAACAGACGTCCAACAGACATCCACCACATTCAACAGACATCCAACGTACATCCACAGACATCCACAGACATCCAACAGACGTCCAACAGACATCCACCACATTCAACAGACATCCAACGTCATCCACCAAATCTACAGACATCCAACGTCATCCACCACATCTACAGACATCCACCACATCCACAGACATCCAACAGACGTCCAACAGACATCCACCACATTCAACAGACATCCAACGTACATCCACAGACATCCAACGTACATCCACAGACATCCACAGACATCCAACAGACATCCAACGTACATCCACCACATTCAACAGACATCCAACGTCATCCACCAAATCTACAGACATCCAACGTCATCCACCACATCTACAGACATCCACCACATCCACAGACATCCAACAGACATCCAATGGACATCCACCACATTCAACAGACATCCAACGTACATCCACCACATCCACAGACATCCAACAGACGTCCAACAGACATCCACCACATTCAACAGACATCCAACGTACATCCACCACATTCAACAGACATCCAACGTCATCCACCAAATCTACAGACATCCAACGTCATCCACCACATCTACAGACATCCATCACATCCACAGACATCCAACAGACGTCCAACAGACATCCAACGGACATCCACCACATTCAACAGACATCCAATGGACATCCACCACATTCAACAGACATCCAACGTACATCCACCACATCCACAGACATCCAACAGACGTCCAACAGACATCCACCACATTCAACAGACATCCAACGTACATCCACCACATTCAACAGACATCCAATGTCATCCACCAAATCTACAGACATCCAACGTCATCCACCACATCTACAGAAATCCATCACATCCACAGACATCCAACAGACGTCCAACAGACATCCAACGGACATCCACCACATTCAACAGACATCCAATGGACATCCACCACATCTACAGACATCCAGCGGACATCCTACTAATTCAAATGAACATCCAACAGACATCCACCACATCTACAGACATCCAACAGACATCCAACCACACCCAACAGACATTCAACGGACATCCACCACTTCCAACAGACATCCACCACATCTACAGACATCCAACAGACACCCAACCAAACCCAACAGACATCCAACGTTCATCCACCACATCCAACAGACATCCAACGGACATCCACCACGTCTACAGACATCCAACAGACATCCACCACATCCAACAGACATCCAACAGACATCCACCACATCTACAGACATCCAACGGACATCCACCACATCTGACCGACATCCAACAGACATCCACCACATCTACAGACATCCAACGGACATCCACCACATCCGACCGACATCCAACGGACATCCACCACATCCAACAGACATCCAACAGACATCCACCACATCTACAGACATCCAACGGACATCCACCACATCCAACAGACATCCAACAGACATCCACCACATCTACAGACATCCAACGGACATCCACCACATCCGACCGACATCCAACGGACATCCACCACATCCAACAGACATCCAACAGACATCCACCACATCTACAGACATCCAACGGACATCCACCACATCCAACAGACATCCAACAGACATCCACCACATCTACAGACATCCAACAGACATCCACCACATCTACAGACATCCAACAGACATCCATTTCATCCAGCACACATCCAACCACATCCAAAGACATCCAACCACATCCAACAAGAACTTCCTTGTGTCTTCTAATCTCTGCTGAAGTGTGTCCGTCGTTGTTTGACTTCTTTCTAATCTTCATTTTAATCGTTTTCTGTTTCTTCATCTCAAACCCGTCAGTTCATATTTCATATTCTCCATGGCTTCTTTGTTTAATATTATTACATATTATTAATTATTATTATATTTTATTCATATTCTCCATGGCTTCTTTGTTTAATATTATTACATATTATTAATTATTATTATATTTTATTCATATTCTCCATGGCTTCTTTGTCTAATATTATTACATATTATTAATTATTATTATATTTATTCATATTCTCCATGGCTTCTTTGTTTAATATTATTACATATTATTAATTATTATTATATTTTATTCATATTCTCCATGGCTTCTTTGTCTAATATTATTACATATTATTAATTATTATTATATTGTTTTCATATTCTTTATGGCTTCTTTGTTCCATTTTTCACTTTGTGACACTTTTCTCTGTTGTTTTTATTTGCTTATTTTAACTGTTTGAATTCTCTGTAAAGCTGAGTGCTCAGAAATGCTTCTTTAAATAAACTGTATATTCATTATTATTATTATTATTATTATTATTATTATTATTATCATCTTTGTTTCCCAAACACTTCCTGTTCAGCCCCACACCTGCAGAGGTCACATGACGGCGTCGCTGGGTGCACATGCGTGATGTTTTCCCCTCGTGTGTCTGATGTGTTCATCCTTCAGCACACGCTCACATCGTCTTTCCTCCTCGTTAATCCTCCTCTATGTCTTATTTTTAAGATAAACTGATGATAAACTGTGTAGTCAGCTCAGTGTTTGCAAAGACAGACAAATAATAATAATTAAAAACAGGCACATTTAATCAACATTATAAATTAAAGAGTAAGAACCAACAGCACAAACTATCCTGATTGAATTTAAAAAAATGTAAAATACTGAATCTTTAATGTTTGATAGGAGAAAATTATGAGATAAAGAAAAGTGAAAATATGAGACGTAATGATTGGGGATTGACCTTTTCAGTTTGAGCACTGATTCACTCTGACATGATTGAATCGTTTAATTTTTCAGTGTTTTGGTTTTAGAATCAAACGCACCCTCCGCTCCGGGCGGGCGGGGTTAAAGCTGCTCATGAGGCTCACGCCGGTTTATCTCAAACAAAACAAACGTGACCACGCGTGAGTAATGAGGGTCTGTCTGATCCAGAACAGGCCACTGAGCTCGTTTTATTATCAGGTTAAATAATCACAGCAGGAATAAAAATAATATTTAAGAGCTTTTAATCCTCCTAAAAGATCATTTCACTTTTATTCTGAAAAACTGATGCTGGAGTTTCCTTTAGTCAAGTTTAAATAATGGATGAAACCTTCCCTGAATTTATCATAAAAACATAAATGATAAAAACATTCATATTAACTTTAACATGTCAAACTATGATTAAAAGACTTTTAATCTGAAATAGTCATTTTTATATTTCTCCTTCATGGACCTTTAAAAAGCTTATTATTGTATCAAACACTATTTTATTTAAAAGAATGTATAAAAATGTTTAATATTCTATGTGCACAGTTTCCACATCATCCTGGAAGATCTAACAACGACATGTTTGTTAAACTGGACTGTAAATTAATAAATGAATGAAACTCTTTTGACCCTGATACAGAATAAAATCATTTATCACTAATTTTCATATTTTTTATCTCAAACAAACACACTCCAGTCTATAATCCATAATAATAAAAATGATCATTTTACAAACAGGGAGTCACAGATATGAAGTAGATGAAGAAATATGTCAGATGATTTAAAGCTGAATTATTTAAATTAAATTTAAACATTAGAGAATAGTTTAGTATCATTCTTTGTTTCATTAATGTTTCATTTGAGAAATTTAAAGTCTGTAATCTTTTACTTCTCTGTCGTCAGGATGAGTGACCTTCGCTTCTCCTCCTCCTCTGTCTCCACGGTAACCGGCCCGTCTCCAGGAAGCAGCAGCGAGCCGCCGGCGTTCATCCTCCCCCCTCGAAACGCCCGGGTCACCCTCGGGGGGGACGCCCGCCTGGAGGGGAAGGTAAGACACCTATGGGGGGGGGGGGGGGGGGGTGCTCAGGTGAAGGTAGAAGAGGACGAGGGTTCCAGGTGAGGTTGGGGGGGCACAGAGGGCGGGGCTTGTTTGTTTCCGCCGCCGTTTCTGTCAGGAAGTTTCAGAACACAAAATCTAAATCTGTAGAACACTGAGGAACAGAGAACTTCCACTCTGTCTTCACATTGACGTTTTCACTGGGAGCTCTTCAGCAGCCCGAGAGTTTTAATGTGAGGATAAAAGTTACCTGTTCACCCTCAGAGTAAGAGCCTGACCCTGAGGTCAGAGTTCACCTGGATCATATCAGAGAATCTGTCCCCAAACACTCTCCATCCTCATCCTCCATTTCTGAAAGAGCATCCACTGAGCAGCACCGAGGAAACCAGAGTCACTGCACTGTTTATATATATGCTCTTTATATACTGTTTCTTCTGTTTATATACAGACTATACTGTTTAAATGCTGTTTTTACTGTTTATATACTGTTTATATACTTTCTATACTGTTTATATACTGTCTATACTGTTTATATACTGTTTATAAACTATCTATATTGTTTACATACAGTCTGTACTGTTTATATACTGTCTATACTGTTTATATACTGTCTATAAACCATCTATATTGTTTACATACAGTCTATACTGTTTATATACTGTCTATATACAGACTATACTGTTTATAAACTATCTATACTGTTTACATACAGTCTGTACTGTTTATATACTGTCTATAAACTATCTATATTGTTTACATACAGTCTGTACTGTTTATATACTGTCTATACTGTTTATATACTGTCTATACTGTTTATATACTGTCTATAAACCATCTATATTGTTT
>JAZDUH010000380.1:6112500-6170000 GCA_036419115.1 Scarus forsteni | reverse complement strand
CCCATGATTCCAGGTGTCGCTCAGCAGCCTCTGCGATGGCGAACAGGCCCAGCATTTGGAGCGAGAGTCCACCCAAGTTCGTCAGCAAACCAGGCCGAGTGCTCGCCAAACTGGGCCAGGCGGCGAAGTTCACCGCCAAAACCACGGGACGCCCTCAGCCACAGGTCACATGGTCAAAGGTGGGAGGGGCTTCACTAAGATGTGTCTTTCCACATGAAGACTGTAAAACATGCATATTCATGTTCCAGCATTTCCAGAGTCATCCACTGTTTCAATTTAACTCTTTCAAGAACCCGTGTTTGTCAGGCTCCGAAACGGCGAATCTGAGTATGAAACACCAAAACGATTAAAAACTATGAATTTGTCTCAGTGTGGACGGCCCCTTAAAACATCAAACTAAACTCAGATTGGAGAGAATCAGGAATGATTCTTGTTTTGTTTCTACAGTGACTCAAAACCAAAGTCTTGACACGTTTGCAGGTAGGACCCAGAAGCAAGCAGTTTGATTAGAACAGTCTTTATTAACCAAGTTCAGAAACAGTTCAGTGCGGGCTGCGAACCCGCGACCAGGAGATCTGTGGACGGGCGCTCTCCTGACTGAGCTAACCCGGAGCTGTACAGCTGTCGGTTCCCACAGCCTTTTCAGGGAAGAGGCTGAGGACGGAGAGGGGCTCAAACAGTCTTTACAGGGGAGTAGCTGATTCTTGAGCGGGGCTTCAACCCGCAACAGCGAACTTAAGAGGTGAACACTCCTCTGATTGCAGCACCTCAGAGGAGTCCAAAACTGACACCCACACCGTTGAAACAGAGAACAGGCTGTGGCTTGAGCGGGGGTCGAACCCGCGACAGCTCGGTCCACAGTCGGGCGCCTTACCGACTGAGCCACCCAGGCGATGCAGTGACAGAAGCTCACACAGTCTTTATAGAAAGAGGTGAAGCAGGCTTGACTCACGCACAGAGCAGCTGAGGCGCCAGGAACACTTGGAGGAGGGATTCAGGCGAACTCGCGTTGTCGAAGACAGGCAGGAAGTCAGACACCAGGCGATTGGCACAACGTAGAGCAGACTGGGTTCGGCAACTGGAGACGGAAGCAGGGTCAGGTACCAGACGTGGGTCACAACGTAGAGCGGGCTGGATTTGGCAACAGGAGACGGAAGCAGGGTCAGATACCAGACTTGGGTCACAACGTAGAGCGGGCTGGATTCGGCAACAGGAGGCGGAAGCAGGGTCAGGTACCAGACGTGGGTCACAACGTAGAGCGGGCTGGATTCGCAACAGGAGACTTCAGCAGGATCGAAGCCGGGATTCAGACAGGCGGATGAATACAGGACAGAAGCTAGTCGATACCTTGGAGTCGAGCCGAGGGTCAGGCGATGAGGCAGAGTCTGGGACGAAACTGGTCGGCAACGGGTGATCAATCCGGGAAACAAGTCTGGACCTTTCAGCATGAGTGCGACGACAGTCTGACACTGGTTGAGTGTGGAGCTGGGGCTTTTGTAGCTGGCTTGATTACGGGAGATGAGGTGCAGGTGTGAGCAGCAACACAGGTGAGGTGAGTCTGGGCTAATTAGGGTGCAACAGGGAGTGACAGGCTGCGGGTGAGACTGAGGCTGAAGACTGAGATTGTGACAGAACCCCCCCCTCAAGGGACGGCTCCCGACGTCCACAACATCAACAGGGGTGGGGGGGGTGGGAAGAGTACCTAGTACTCCTCCGAGGCGGAGTCCTCACGGACGTCAGGTGGATGGGGAACCTCCTCCTCCTCTTCAGAGTCCTCCGCGGTGGGAGAGCCTACAGGACTGGCGAGTGAGGGTTGCTGAGCTGGACGTCCCCGCCTTCTTAGGGACGGCTGCTCCGGATGGTCCACGTGAAACTGCCGCACCAAGGCTTTATCAAGGACGTCCCGGGAAGGTACCCATGATCTCTCCTCTGGACCATATCCTTCCCAGTCCACGAGGTACTGTAGGCCTCTTCCTCGCCGACGGGAACGGAGCAGACGACGGATGGTGAATGCCGGACCTCCGTCGATGATGCGTGGAGGAGGAGGAGGAGCCACGACTGGAGACAGGGGACTCTCATGGACCGGTTTAATCTTGGAGACATGGAAGGTGGGATGGACCTCATGGATCTGGGAAGGGCCAGCCTCACTGCCGTCGGGTTAACGATTCTCTGTATGGAGAAAGGACCAACAAACTTAGGTGCGAGCTTCCTGCTCTCAACCCTAACAGGTAGGTCTTTGGTAGATAACCAAACTTTCTGACCTACCTGATAGGTTGGAGCAGGAGTCCGACGGCGGTTGGCAGAAGAGGAGTAACGATGGACGGCCCTCTGGAGTGCAGCCCTGGCTCGCCCATGTCCTTCTGCATCGACGGGCGAAGGCAAGGGCAGACGGGCAGGAGACCTCATTGTCCAAGGCCGGGAACAACGGGGCTGGTAGCCGAGAGACACACTGGAATGGGGACAAGCCAGTTGAGGAGGAGACCAGGGAGTTGTGGGCGCATTCCACCCATAGGAGCTGCTGAGACCATGTAGAAGGGTTCTGGGACACAGTGCAATCAAGAGCCGCTTCCATCTCTTGGTTCATCCGCTCCGATTGTCCGCTTGGTTTGTGGATGGAAGCCAGAGGATAAGCTGGCGGTGGCTCCCAGGAGGTGGCAGAACTCCTTCCAAAAACTGACGAGAACTGGGGCCCACGATCCGACACCACGCCCACTGGAAGGCCATGGAGGCGAAAGACGGATGGAGGACCAGTTGTGCGGTTTCTTTGGCCGACGGAGCTTCTGCAGGGGAATGAAGTGTGCCATCTTCGAGAATCGGTCAACCACGGTGAGGATGGTGGTGTGACCATCGGAGGGAGGTAGTCCGTGACGAAGTCCAAGGATACATGGGACCAAGGACGATGTGGAATAGGCAGAGGTTGGAGGAGATGGCAGGAGCCTGGTGAGAGGGCTTGTGTTGGGAGCAAACCTGGCAGGCTTTAACGAAGTCCCGAGTGTCTTCCTCCAGATTGGGCCACCAGAACCTCTGCCAAGAACCTCCTGAGTGCGAAGGGATCCAGGGTGACAGGTCAGATTCGAGGAGGCCCATTGCAGAACTTCAGACCGAAGGGCGCCAGGAACGAAGAGACAGTGAGGAGGACAAGAACTAGGACCAGCCTGATCCTGGCAGGCAGCCTTGACTCTTTCCTCCATGTCCCAGCTGAGGGTAGCGACGACACAGCGGGAAGCCAGAATGGGGGTCGGTTTCTCTGGGTTGTCCTCGTCTCTGAGGTACTGACGAGAGAGGGCGTCAGGTTTGGTGTTGCGGAGCCAGGTCTATAGGACAAGGTGAAGTTAAACCTTGAGAAGAACAGGGACCACCGGGCTTGACGGGCATTCAGTCACTTGGCCGCTTTGACGTACTCCAAATTCTTATGATCGGGCCAAACCAGAAACGGATCCTTGGCACCCTCCAGCCAGTGTCTCCACTCCTCCAGGGCTAACTTGACAGCCAGGAGCTCACGGTTGCCGATGTCGTAGTTTCTCTCTGCCGGGGTCAATCGACGAGAGAAGAAGGCGCAGGGATGGAGCTTGTGGTCTGACGGGATCGTTGGGGACAGAACACCTCCGACTCCCACATCGGAGGCGCTACCTCCACCAGGAACTGGAGATCAGGATCGGCATTTGGAGGATGGGAGCAGTGGTGAATCTTTCCTTCAGGGTGCGAAGGCAGTGTCTGCATCAGGAGACCAAAGGTAAGTTTTCTTGCTGCTGGTGAGTGCAGTGAGGGGAGCAGGGACAGTGCTGTAGTTTCTGCTGAACCTGCCGTAGTAGTTGGCAAAGGTCAGGCAGCTTTGAAGTTGCTTACTGGTCACAGGGACAGGCCAGGAGGTAACGGCAGAGACCTTAGCCGGGTCCATTTGGATGTGACCTTGTGAAATGATGAAGCCCAGGAAGGAGACTGTGGGGACGTGGAATTCACATTTCTCCGCTTTAACAAAAAGTGAGTTTTCAAGAAGTCTCTGCAGCACGGACTGGACCTGATGCACATGGTCACTGAGGTTCTTCGAGAAGATGAGGATGTCGTCGAGGTAGATGAAGACGTATTTGTTCAGCATGTCCCTGAGTACGTCATTCACCAAGGCCTGAAACACTGCAGGGGCATTGGTTAATCCAAAGGGCATCACCAAGTACTCATAATGTCCGATGGGGGTGTTGAAGGCCGTCTTCCACTCGCCCCTCCCTGATGCGGACGAGATGGTAGGCATTCCTGAGGTCGAAGTTTGGTGAATACAGTGGCTCCCTGAAGCAACCTCGAATGCAGAGGAGATGAGAGGCAGGGGATAACGGTTTTTAACCGTAATGTCGTTAAGTCCTCTGTAGTCGATGCAGGGCCTCAGGGAGTGGTCTTTCTTCTCGACGAAGAAGAACCCTGCACCAGCAGGGGACGAGGAGGGGCGGATGATGCCAGCGGCCAGAGAGTTCTCAATGTACTCCTCCATCGCCTTTCTTTCTGGAGCCGAAAGGGAAAACAGCCTTCCCTTTGGAGGTGAGGTGCCCGGAAGGAGGTCAATGGCACAATCATACGGACGATGAGGAGGCAGAGAAGTGGCATTGACCTTGCTAAACACAGCGCTGAAGTCGTGATACTCGGGGGGCACACTGGAGAGTTCAGGCTGGACCTTGGAACAGACAGATGGGTGTGGGGACAAGGCATCCTTCAGACAGGTGAGATGACAGGAGGACCCCCACCCACGGATGGAGCCAGTAGACCAGTCCAAGACAGGGTTGTGTCGCCGAAGCCAGGGATAGCCGAGGACCAGCGGCACCTCAGGATGATCAAGCACGTGGAACTGGATGGTCTCTTTGTGATTTCCTGAGATGAGCATGGTGACAGGGGAAGTTTGGTGACTGATTACCCCCATCTCGTGGCCATCCAAGGCTCTGGCAGGAATGGAGTGATTGAGGGAACCAGACTTAATCCGAGTTGTTCAGCAACCCTTTGCTGATTAAGCAGGAATCGGACCCAGAGTCAATGAGGGTAGCCAGGGTCTGAGGTCCGGCCAGGCAGGAGCAGGCGAGCAGGAAGGGAAGGACGAAGGACTTGAGGAGTCTGGGAGGATGAGCTCACTGCCTCCTCCCTTACGAGTGAGCTCTCTTTACCGGGCAGTCTTTGACAAAATGTCCTTGTCCTCCACAGTAAAGGCAGAGTTGAGAGGAGACTCCGCTTCCTCTCGGCTGGGGTGAGGGAGGTACGGCCCAGCTGCATGGGTTCGGGGTCCCTCACCAAGGGAGCAGAAGCCTGTTGGGGTGCACTCCTGTGTGGTGGGCAGGTGATGGACAGATGAGTCGGAACGGAGCTCCTAACTCCTCTTCTGGCCCTGATGCGGAGGTGGATCCGGTGGCGAGGTCGATGATGCCATCCAGGGTCGAAGGAGTTCATGGGAAACCAGAGCGCCTTTAATGTAATCTGCCAGTCCATGAACAAAGGCATCAATTTGGGCCGAAGAGTTCCACCCACTGCGGCTGGCTTGAGTGCGGAAGTCTATGGAGAAGTCAGCCACCGACCGTCGACCTTGTTGAAGCTTCAGAAGGCCCGCTGCAACTCCTGCCCTATCAGGATTCAGTCCAAACACTTTGGCGAAGTTCAGAGGTGAATGTGAGGAAACTGGAACAGGCAGGAGATTGACGATCCCACTCAGCGGTTCCCCAGAGTCTCGCACGCCCAGTCAGGTGATTGATGGTGTAGGCAACCTTGCAGCTTCAGAGGAGAAGGTGCGGGCTGTAGAGAAGAGCAGGGTGCAGTTGGTGATGAAGGCAGAACAGGTCTCAGGTTCACCATCATATCGCTCAGGAGAGCCCACTCGTGGTTCTGGAGAAGCAGGCGATACAGCAGGCTGAGGAACAGGTGCAGGGGTTGGAGTTGGTGGTGACTCTCGAAGCCTGGAGGCGAGATCAGTGACAGTCTGGGTGAGAGTATCCACAGCACTCTGAAGGTGGCTAGTTGACGTGGCAATTAGCCCCTCATGATGAGCCAGCAACCCTTCAACTCTTTCCAGTCTGTCCATTGCTGATGGTGAACTGCTCGCTGGGTACATCTTCTGGTCAGACTGTACTGACACGCTTTGCAGGTAGGACCCAGAAGCAAGCAGTTTGATTAGAACAGTCTTTATTAACCAAGTTCAGAACAGTTCAGTGCGGGCTGCTAACCCGCGACCAGGAGATCTGTGGACGGGCGCCTCCTGACTGAGCTAACCCGAGCTGTACAGCTGTCGGTTCCCACAGCCTTTTCAGGAAGAGGCTGAGGACGGAGAGGAGCTCAAACAGTCTTTACAGGGGAGTAGCTGATTCTGAGCGGGCTTCAACCCGCAACAGCGAACTTAAGAGGTGAACACTCCTCTGATTGCAGCACCTCAGAGGAGTCCAAAACTGACACCCACACCGCTGAAACAGAGAACAGGCTGTGGCTTGAGCGGGGTCGAACCCGCGACAGCTCGGGTCCACAGTCGGGCGCCTTACCGACTGAGCCACCCAGGCGATGCAGTGACAGAAGCTCACACAGTCTTTATAGAAAGAGGTGAAGCAGGCTTGACTCACGCACAGACGAGCTGAGGCGCCAGGAACACTTGGAGGAGGGATTCAGGCGAACTCGGCGTTGTCGAAGACAGGCAGGAAGTCAGACACCAGGCGATACAACGAGAGCAGACTGGGTTCGCAACTGGAGACGGAAGCAGGGTCAGGTACCAGACGTGGGTCACAACGAGAGCGGGCTGGATTCGCAACAGGAGACGGAAGCAGGGTCAGATACCAGACTTGGGTCACAACGAGAGCGGGCTGGATTCGCAACAGGAGGCGGAAGCAGGGTCAGATACCAGACGGGGTCACAACGAGCGGGCTGGATTCGCAACAGGAGACTTCAGCAGGATCGAAGCCGGGATTCAGACAGGCGGATGAATACAGGACAGAAGCTAGTCGATACCTTGGAGTCGAGCCGAGGGTCAGGCGATGAGGCAGAGTCTGGGACGAAACTGGTCGGCAACGGGTGATCAATCCGGGAAACAAGTCTGGACCTTTCAGCATGAGTGCGACGACAGTCTGACACTGGTTGAGTGTGGAGCTGGGGCTTTTGTAGCTGGCTTGATTACGGGAGATGAGGTGCAGGTGTGAGCAGCAACACAGGTGAGGTGAGTCTGGGCTAATTAGGGTGCAACAGGGAGTGACAGGCTGCGGGTGAGACTGAGGCTGAAGACTGAGATTGTGACAAGTCTGAGATTATGTTTTTGGACTGCCAAGAAGTCAGACAGAAATTCCTAAAATCAACCCAGAGGTCTGTGGATGATGTTGGTGACTTTGTTTCTGTGAATAAAAAGGAAAACAGTCTTAAAAACATGTAAACATCGTTTTCTGTTTGTCACGCTCCAGTATCAAACTGTGAAATCAGAATTATCAGACTCTCATTCAGTCAAAAACACTGTGGAGAATAACAGAGGACTGGAACCAGAGCCCTGGGGTGCTCCACACCTCATTTTAACCCTTTCATGCATGAATTATTAAATCTCAAAGATATATGTATTTTTAAAAATGATTGTTTTTTACTTTCAACAAGTTAAAAATCATGATAATTTTTTGATGTTATTTTTGTGTGAGTTATACATCTGTTCACTACAGTAGTAATTTAGTGACACATGATGAGGATCCACAAACATGTCTTTAACAAACATTAAGGGTAAATGAAAAAACAAAATCTGAAGTATATATTTTTGCTGTCATCAAAATGTTCTCTTGTGAATCACACAAACAAACTGAAATAAAAAATACAAAATTATGTCAAATCTGAATACAGGCATGATCCCCAATTTGCCCTTCGCTGGCTGTTATGGATTAATGATGCAAAATATTGATATTGTAAAAATATGCAAAGATTATATTTCTATGAAACTTAGGACACAGGTTTTTGAATTTACCACCTGGTAGTTTGATATGGTACTGCAGCCTAATGGGTATACAACTTACTCCAAATATCTGTCTGCTGTAGTGAAGACCATGCATGAAAGGGTCAATGTTAAAAGATGACATTAATAAAATCGTTACACACTGACTGTCGTCTCTCCAGGGGGAGGCGGAGCTGCAGCAGAGTGGGCGTGTCTGTATGTACGAGCGCTCTGGTCTTCACATCCTGGAGATAAAGGAAGTGCGAGTCGAGGACACAGGAAGTTACACGTGTTTGGTTTCAAACAGCGCCGGGACAGCCTCCGCCTCCGCCACGCTCGCCGTCCACGGTGAGTCGACCAATCAGACGGCGGGGCTTTTATTTGACCAAGCAGCTCTCTGAAAAGGGTGATTCAGAAGTTTTACTGTCTTAAAGTGAATTAGAGTGATGCTAACATCACGTTCGTCCTCACAGGTGACCCTGAGGACAAGTCCAGGTGAGTCCAGTCTGACGTTTGTCCTCACAGGTAACTCACATCCTCTACACTGTCCTTCACTCTGTCCTTCACTGTCACCTACACTGTCCTCTATACTGTCACCTACACTGTCCTCTATACTGTCACCTACACTGTCCTCTACACTGTCCTTCACTCTGTCCTCTACTCTGTCCTCTACACTGTCACCTACACTGTCCTCTACACTGTCCTTCACTCTGTCCTTCACTGTGTCCTCTACACTGTCACCTACACTGTCACCTACACTGTCCTCTACACTGTCCTCTACACTGTCCTCTACACTGTCACCTACACTGTCCTCTATACTGTCACCTACACTGTCCTCTATACTGTCACCTACACTGTCCTCTATACTGTCACCTACACTGTCCTCTACTCTGTCCTCTACACTGTCACCTACACTGTCCTCTACACTGTCACCTACACTGTCACCTACACTGTCCTCTACACTGTCACCTACACTGTCCTCTACTCTGTCCTCTACACTGTCACCTACACTGTCCTCTACACTGTCACCTACACTGTCACCTACACTGTCCTCTACTCTGTCCTCTACACTGTCCTCTACACTGTCCTCTACACTGTCACCTACACTGTCCTCTATACTGTCACCTACACTGTCCTCTACACTGTCCTTCACTCTGTCCTCTACTCTGTCCTCTACACTGTCCTCTACTCTGTCCTCTACTCTGTCCTCTACACTGTCACCTACACTGTCCTCTACACTGTCACCTACACTGTCACCTACACTGTCCTCTACACTGTCACCTACACTGTCCTCTACACTGTCCTCTACACTGTCACCTACACTGTCCTCTACACTGTCCTCTACACTGTCACCTACACTGTCCTCTACACTGTCCTCTACACTGTCCTCTATACTGTCACCTACACTGTCCTCTATACTGTCACCTACATTGTCCTCTACACTGTCCTCTACACTGTCCTCTACACTATCCTCTACACTGTCCTCTACACTGTCACCTACACTGTCCTCTATACTGTCACCTACATTGTCCTCTACACTGTCCTCTACACTGTCACCTACACTGTCCTCTACACTGTCCTCTACACTATCCTCTACACTGTCCTCTACACTGTCACCTACACTGTCCTCTATACTGTCACCTACACTGTCCTCTACACTGTCCTTCACTCTGTCCTCTACTCTGTCCTCTACACTGTCCTCTATACTGTCCTCTACTCTGTCCTCTACACTGTCACCTACACTGTCCTCTACACTGTCACCTACACTGTCACCTACACTGTCACCTACACTGTCCTCTACACTGTCACCTACACTGTCCTCTACACTGTCACCTACACTGTCCTCTACACTGTCCTCTACACTGTCCTCTACACTGTCACCTACACTGTCACCTACACTGTCCTCTACACTGTCCTCTACACTGTCACCTACACTGTCACCTACACTGTCCTCTACACTGTCACCTACACTGTCACCTACACTGTCCTCTACACTGTCCTCTACACTGTCACCTACACTGTCCTCTACACTGTCCTCTACACTGTCCTCTACACTGTCACCTACACTGTCACCTACACTGTCCTCTACACTGTCCTCTACACTGTCACCTACACTGTCACCTACACTGTCCTCTACACTGTCACCTACACTGTCCTCTACACTGTCCTCTACACTGTCACCTACACTCTCACCTACACTGTCACCTACACTGTCCTCTACACTGTCCTCTACACTGTCACCTACACTGTCCTCTACACTGTCACCTACACTGTCACCTACACTGTCACCTACACTGTCCTCTACACTGTCCTCTATACTGTCCTCTACTCTGTCCTCTACACTGTCACCTACACTGTCCTCTACACTGTCACCTACACTGTCACCTACACTGTCCTCTACACTGTCACCTACACTGTCACCTACACTGTCCTCTACACTGTCACCTACACTGTCCTCTACACTGTCCTCTACACTGTCCTCTACACTGTCACCTACACTGTCACCTACACTGTCCTCTACACTGTCCTCTACACTGTCACCTACACTGTCACCTACACTGTCCTCTACACTGTCACCTACACTGTCACCTACACTGTCCTCTACACTGTCACCTACACTGTCCTCTACACTGTCCTCTACACTGTCCTCTACACTGTCACCTACACTGTCACCTACACTGTCCTCTACACTGTCCTCTACACTGTCACCTACACTGTCACCTACACTGTCCTCTACACTGTCACCTACACTGTCCTCTACACTGTCCTCTACACTGTCACCTACACTCTCACCTACACTGTCACCTACACTGTCCTCTACACTGTCCTCTACACTGTCACCTACACTGTCCTCTACACTGTCACCTACACTGTCACCTACACTGTCCTCTACACTGTCCTCTATACTGTCACCTACACTGTCCTCTACACTGTCCTTCACTCTGTCCTCTACTCTGTCCTCTACACTGTCACCTACACTGTCCTCTACACTGTCACCTACACTGTCACCTACACTGTCACCTACACTGTCCTCTACACTGTCCTCTACACTGTCCTCTACACTGTCCTCTACACTGTCACCTACACTGTCCTCTACACTGTCACCTACACTGTCACCTACACTGTCCTCTACACTGTCACCTACACTGTCACCTACACTGTCCTCTACACTGTCACCTACACTGTCACCTACACTGTCCTCTACACTGTCCTCTACACTGTCACCTACACTGTCCTCTACGCTGTCACCTACACTGTCCTCTACACTGTCACCTACACTGTCCTCTACACTGTCACCTACACTGTCACCTAAATTGTCACCTACACTGTCACCTACATTGTCACCTACACTCTCACCTACACTCTCACCAACACTGTCCTCTATACTGTCACCTACACTGTCCTCTACACTGTCCTTCACTCTGTCCTCTACTCTGTCCTCTATACTGTCACCTACACTGTCCTCTACACTGTCCTCTACACTGTCACCTACACTGTCCTCTACACTGTCACCTACACTGTCCTCTACACTGTCACCTACACTGTCACCTACACTGTCCTCTATACTGTCACCTACACTGTCCTCTACACTGTCCTCTACACTGTCACCTACACTGTCCTCTACACTGTCCTCTACACTGTCCTCTACACTGTCACCTACACTGTCACCTACACTGTCCTCTACACTGTCACCTACGCTGTCACCTACGCTGTCACCTACGCTGTCCTCTACACTGTCCTCTACACTGTCCTCTACACTGTCACCTACACTGTCACCTACACTGTCCTCTACACTGTCCTCTACACTGTCACCTACACTGTCCTCTACACTGTCACCTACACTGTCCTCTACACTGTCACCTACACTGTCACCTACACTGTCACCTACACTGTCCTCTACACTGTCACCTACACTGTCCTCTACACTGTCACCTACACTGTCCTCTACACTGTCACCTACACTGTCACCTACACTGTCACCTACACTGTCCTCTACACTGTCACCTACACTGTCACCTACATTGTCACCTACACTGTCACCTACACTGTCCTCTACACTGCCACCTACACTGTCACCTAAATTGTCACCTACACTGTCCTCTACACTGTCACCTACACTGTCCTCTACACTGTCACCTACACTGTCACCTACACTGTCCTCTACACTGTCACCTACACTGTCACCTACACTGTCCTCTACACTGTCCTCTACACTGTCACCTACACTGTCCTCTACACTGTCACCTACATTGTCACCTACACTGTCCTCTACACTGTCACCTACACTGTCCTTTACACTGTCACCTACACTGTCCTCTACACTGTCACCTACACTGTCACCTACGCTGTCCTCTACACTGTCACCTACACTGTCACCTACACTGTCCTCTACACTGTCACCTACACTGTCACCTACACTGTCCTCTACACTGTCACCTACACTGTCACCTAAATTGTCACCTACACTGTCACCTAAGTTGTCACCTAAATTGTCACCTACACTGTCACCTACACTGTCCTCTACACTGTCACCTACACTGTCACCTACACTGTCCTCTACACTGTCCTCTACACTGTCCTCTACACTGTCACCTACACTGTCCTCTACACTGTCCTCTACACTGTCCTCTACACTGTCACCTACACTGTCCTCTACACTGTCACCTACACTGTCACCTACACTGTCCTCTACACTGTCACCTACACTGTCACCTACACTGTCCTCTACACTGTCACCTACACTGTCACCTACACTGTCCTCTACACTGTCACCTACATTGTCACCTACACTGTCACCTACACTGTCCTCTACACTGTCACCTACACTGTCACCTAAATTGTCACCTACACTGTCACCTAAGTTGTCACCTAAATTGTCACCTACACTGTCACCTACACTGTCACCTAAATTGTCACCTACACTGTCACCTACATTGTCACCTACACTCTCACCTACACTCTCACCAACATTGTCACCTACATTGTCACCTACACTGTTGCCTACATTGTCACCTACATTGTCACCTACACTCTCACCTACACTGTCGCCTACACTGTCGCCTACATTGTCACCTACATTGTCACCTACACTGTTGCCTACATTGTCACCTACACTCTCACCTACATTGTCACCTACACTCTCACCTACACTGTCACCTACACTGTCGCCTACATTGTCACCTACATTGTCACCTACACTGTTGCCTACATTGTCACCTACATTGTCACCTACACTCTCACCTACACTGTCACCTACACTGTCGCCTACATTGTCACCTACATTGTCACCTACATCGTCACCTACACTGTCGCCTACATTGTCACCTACATTGTCACCTACATCGTCACCTACACTGTCACCTACGCTGTCCTCTACTCTGTCACCTACACTGTCCTCTACACTGTCACCTACACTGTCACCTACACTGTCGCCTACATTGTCACCTACATCGTCACCTACATTGTCACCTACATTGTCTTCCTCCTGCAGATTGGTGGAGAGCTCACAGCCCATCAGCACCGACCAATCAGAGGACAGATCTGTTCCACCAGCTGCAGGTGTTCCCCGCCCTCAGCAGGTCAATCCCAGAGGTCATCAGAGTGGGCCGTCTCAGCCCCCCTGCAGTGTCAAGCCCCCTGTACAGCGCCCCCCTGTGGCAGAGAGGAGACCTGCATCAAATCAGGTTTGCCCACAGTCCCTGACATGCACCTGTATTTATACCTGTGATGAAGGAGACGTCCTCATTAGTGAGGTAGATGTTTGAAGACAGTCATGGTGCCCAGGTGCTGCCATCACAGCACTAAATCATTCTGTTAATGGAAGACAACGACACTCAAACGGGCTTCAATGGTACAAGTGTTATTTTTTAATCAACAGTTTGTCCCTTATCACTTTTTACTATTCACTATGTTTTGATTACATAGGGGTTATTTGTCACAATTATAAAGGTATATTTTCATCATTTCTACAACTTCTTGCTGACACAATAACTTAAAGAAATACGTTGGTTTGTACCTCCAGGAGAGGTTAGCTCATTAAGCCATCACAGGTGACAGGTAAGGATTATTCCTAGAATTGAAGTTGTTAGCACACTTCTAAGCAGACAATTATCCAAATGAATGAAAAATTAAAAGCAATGTTTTTGTTGAGATGGTGTTAGTTTAACATGCTAAAATCGAGGCTAGCTTCCTTTCTGTTAGTCTGTTCCAAATGCTAACATTGGCGTTAGCCTGTCAAACTTCATTGATTATGAATAAATCTGCATGTCTTTGTTATAAAGGGGTATTAGTTCCTGGCAATCAGGCTGTTATTAAGCGCGTTTGATTGACTAATACTGACATTAGCTCACATCAGTGTCAGCCTGTTCAATAAGCTAACACTAATATCAGTCTGTTAACTAACATCAACGTTAGCCTGCTTACTAAGCTAACACTAACGTTAGCGTGTTTGTGCTTTGACCCAGGCCGCCGTCGGTCCGGCTCAGACCGGATCAGTCCACAGGTCAGTGCCCGGCTCAGACTGCGGCAGGTAAGGAGTCAGAGCTGACATTCACTTTATTCAACCGAACACGGTCAAAACATCAGTCTGAATCTAACCGAAGCTGCACTGCATACGTTGTTAGTCCCTTAGTAACGTGAAAGTTAAATATTTATTACTTTTTTAGTTTAATGGGAGATGATGCTATGTGAGTTAAATATGTTCTAATTAATGAACAGACGAATGATAAAATATTCGACATCTTAATGCTCATGTTTATTTGGTATATTGTAAAATAAATATCTGGACTGTCTTAAACCTTCTGTCCATCCTCAGTGTTGAGCTCTCCTTGATTACAGCACAGTACTTTATTTTTGACAAATAAGATTTAAAGCAGCACTACGGAAGATCCCCGCTTGACCAGAAGGAGAACTCAACTACCCATGAGCTCTAGTGCGCGCATACTGCCGTAAGGATACAGCTCTGCCGTTCGCGTGCGTTTGTTTTGTAGGCGAATCACAGAAGCCAGGACTTCACTAAAAGTATTCTTCTGTCTTCAGCAGCTGTTTGCAGGATGGATAGTGACGAGGTAATGTATTTATTTTTGACTAAATGACGATGTTAAAAATCGTTAAGTTCAACTTGGTTTTATTACCGTGAAGTCGCCCCCGTCCTGTTGAAGCGATAAAGTGAATAAAAGTAAAGACAACGACGAGCTGGCGATATCACACACTTGAAATAGGTCTAAACAAAACTACATTCTGGTACGTTCTCACGAATACTGTAAACGGATGGTAAACAATCAACAAGTACTTACAAGTCCAGCAATAACAGGGCCAAGTCGGCATCAGTCGGACATCCCTCCTCGTCTTTTATTTCACGCCAGCGTTCGGTGAACACCGAACCGATGTTTATTCTGGTCCGAGCATTCAGCTTGTTTTTCTCTCGCTTTCTTTGTTTTGTATCCTCAAAATGAACTTTTCTTTTTCTTGCGTTCTTTGTTGCCTCCGCCATGACTACAGCTCCGCGTTTGGCTTTCGCAGACACTTCCGTGTTTTAAACAAATCAGGAATCGGGGGAAGTGACATATGCCATAAAGCAGTCCAAACGTGTAGTTTTTTAGTGTGGCAGGGTTCCCACCATCCACCTCAAAGTTACATAGCGCCAGTTAAAGGGATACAGACCACTCCAGACCACGACAGAGGTGTCATTGAACTCCACTGTAAAGTGGTGGACCATCACAATGAATATCCAAGGATTATATTATGTTTGAAAAACTACATAGTGTTGGTTTAAAGGTTAAATTCACTGCATCTAGACTTCAGAGCTGGGAAAATAAGCTAGTTTGAATTTCAGTTCAAATGCCTGCTATCTGTTGTCTTGAAAAATAAATGATTAAGATTAAAGAATATTGTGCCTCAGAAAATGTCCCACCTGTTTACTGAAACCACAGTTCTATTTTATTGTAATTTTTTTTTTGTATGTATTTATTTTAAATGTATATTTGGGCATTTTGTGCCTTTATTGATAGGAGAGAGCAGGGGTGGACAGTAACCAAGTAGATTTACTTGAGTACTGTACTTAAGGACATTTTTTGAGTATCTGTACATTACTTGAGTTTTTTCTTATTTTTGGAACTTAAGACTTTTACTTCACTACATTTAAAAGATAAATATTCTACTTTTAACTCCACTACATTTCTATAAACGGCCTCGTTACTCGTTACTTTTAGGTACAGGTATGAAGTCAGTGGATGAAATTTATTTTCATTAACTGAAGCCCTGTTATGAAGACCAGTCTGTCTGTGGTTCAGGACTCTCAGGAGGTCTGTGTCGGGGTCCAACCTGTGGTTTGAGGCCGTTCCTCTGGACCAGGAGGCCACAGAGGGAACCCAGGTCATATTTACCTGCCAAGGTAACAATAGTCCCTGAATCTAATTGTGTTTTTGTTCTTTTGTTTTCTGATTTATGAGCCATAAAATATTAGAAATCAGCCCCAGTGCAGGCTGATCTGGCACAAATTAAGATGTTTTTTAATAGATTAAACTCAAACGTTTCATGTTCAGATGTTTGTCAGTCAAATTTAATCAGTAACTTCATATCAACTCAGGTGAACATCTGCAAAAACTTTCTCCATCAGTCATTAAAGATCATATTTACATCCTGTACCTTCAGCTTTAACCCTGAGGGCTGGTCTCTGCTCTGTTATTATTATATTATTATTATAGATTACTGATAATGTAATAAAACTTGCACTCTACTAAATGAAAAATGTAACAAAACCTGAATAGAAAATAACCTAACCAATAATGTAATAAAATATCCTGACTGTTGCATGAACATTTTAACTGTAACTGCCTTATGACATTTTTAGGAATTTATGCTAAACTTCCTGTCCAAGAGCTGACTGTCTATACAGGTTCATCTCATAATATTTATTTATTTATTTATTTTTTCATTTCGAACATGCATGCAAAGAACAACAAAACAATAGTGAAATGCCATTCACATACACGAAAAAAAGGATTAGTAACCACACGCTCGAAAAGGAGTCGGGGGAAGTAGAATACTTTTTTAGTTCCTTCCCCTTATTACTGTTCCTCATTGGTCTTATTAAAAATACATTCTTCTATTGATGCAAATACATTATACAAATGTATATTACGAAACATATAATCTATATAAATATGCTTAACTACCTATACAAAACCAATAAAATATACAATCAATATCATATATACGCATACACACATATACACACACATCCTTCCTACACATATACACATATACACATATACACACCAAAATATACAAAACAATCCCAATAATGTCATAGTCAGGATATTTTATTACATGATTGGTTAAATTATTACATTAATAAGTTTTATTACATTATTGATTTAGTAGAGTGCACATTTTTTACATTATCAGTAAATTATTGCATTATAGGTGCTGCAGGGAGCTCAGAAACTGGCTGTCAGGTGGGTGCGCTTCAGACGACCATTTGTGATGTCATCAATAACTTGACCAATGAGAAAATAAACACCAAGTCCTGTCCAATGAAAAACAAGCTCCTATAGTCCCAGCCAATCAGCCTCTTTAGACCAAAGTGATCGTGCCCACAGTCCTGAACTTTAATATTTGATTAAAATTCTAACATTCATGTTCCTGGGCCTCTGAATTTAAAGTGCAGATGTATGAAGTTTAATTTTGATTTTAAAGCTCCTGGGTCGTCCTCTGTCCGTCAGGCTGACTCTGTAACAGCCTTTTCCAGCCTGTAGGGGGCGTCATCGTCTCTGTAACCTCTCCTCTCCATCCTCACTCAGTTTCCTCTGCTGCTGTTGCCACGGTAACATGGCTGAGAGACGGCGCCCCCGTGAGGTCGGGCCCAGGTCTGCAGCAGAGGCAGGACGGGACCCGTCTGACCCTGACCATGGAGAGGGTCAGACGGGTGGACCAGGGGACGTACCGCTGCGAGCTGATCACCGTGGACGGACTGACCGTGACCTCGGCAGCGTGGACGCTCGCCGTCAACGGTAAGGCCAACGAGCGTGTGGGAGGAGCTCTAAGTCTGGATCAGGATCAGGAGCTCTGAGTCTGGATCAGGATCAGGAGCTCTGAGTCTGGACCAGGATCAGGAGCTCTGAGTCTGGATCAGGAACAATCCTGAAACCTGTCCAATCATGATCTTAGATGAAGATCATAATCAGGAACCTCTGACCTCCACCTATATATATATATATATATATATATATATATATATATATATATATATATACATATATGTATGTATATATATATATATATGTATATATATATATATATATATATATATATATATATACATATATCTACATATATATAACCCCGGGGTGGGCAACCTGCAGCCCGGGGACCACATTTGGCCTTCGTCTCACCCAGTGCGGCCACAAACCAACAGATCTTCCATCTTCTGTTCCAGAGTCACTGTAGGAGAAAAACCCAAAACCAGAAATCAATAAAACATAAACAAGGAAAAACATCAAAGTATCTAAACAAATAAACTCAGATTATACCTGGATTACTGAAACCAGATCAACAAGAAGGGAGAGGAAAACTCTCCTTTAGTAATCTGTTACTCTGCTGCAGTAATCTGTTACTCTGCTGCATTAATCTGTTACTCTGCTGCAGTAATCTGTTACTCTGCTGCAGTAATCTGTTACTCTGCTGCATTAATCAGTTACTCTGCTGCAGTAATCTGTTACTCTGCTGCATTAATCTGTTACTCTGCTGCATTAATCTGTTACTCTGCTGCAGTAATCTGTTACTCTGCTGCTGTAATCTGTTACTCTGCTGCATTAATCTGTTACTCTGCTGCAGTAATCTGTTACTCTGCTGCATTAATCTGTTACTCTGCTGCTGTAATCTGTTACTCTGCTGCTGTAATCTGTTACTCTGCTGCAGTAGTCTGTTACTCTGCTGCATTAATCTGTTACTCTGCTGCATTAATCTGTTACTCTGCTGCAGTTGTCTCTTACTATTCTGCAGTAATCTGTCACTCTGCTGCAGTAATCTGTTACTCTGCTGCTGTAATATGTTACTCTGCTGCTGTTATCTGTTACTATTCTGCAGTAATCTGTTACTCTGCTGCTGTTATTTGTTACTATTCTGCAGTAATCTGTTACTCTGCTGCTGTAATCTGTTACTCTGCTGCATTAATCTGTAACTCTGCTGCAATAATCTGTTACTCTGCTGCAGTAATCTGTTACTCTGCTGCATTAATCTGTAACTCTGCTGCAATAATCTGTTACTCTTCTGCAGTAATCTGTTACTCTGCTGCAATAATCTGTTACTCTGCTGCAGTAATCTGTTACTCTGCTGCAGTAGTCTGTTACTATTCTGCAGTAATCTGTTACTCTGCTGCAGTAATCTTTTACTCTGCTGCTGTAATCTGTTACTCTGCTGCAGTAATCTGTTACTCTGCTGCAGTAGTCTGTTACTATTCTGCAGTAATCTGTTACTCTGCTGCAGTAATCTTTTACTCTGCTGCTGTAATCTGTTACTCTGCTGCAGTAATCTGTTACTCTGCTGCAGTAGTCTGTTACTATTCTGCAGTAATCTGTTACTCTGCTGCAGTAATCTTTTACTCTGCTGCTGTAATCTGTTACTCTGCTGCAGTAATCTGTTACTCTGCTGCTGTAATATGTTACTCTCCTGCTGTTATCTGTTACTATTCTGCAGTAATCTGTTACTCTGCTGCAGGAATCTGTTACTCTGCTGCTGTAATCTGTTACTCTGCTGCAGTAATCTGTTACTCTGCTGCAGTAGTCTGTTACTATTCTGCAGTAATCTGTTACTCTGCTGCAGTAATCTGTTACTCTGCTGCAGTAATCTTTTACTCTGCTGCTGTAATCTGTTACTCTGCTGCAGTAATCTGTTACTCTGCTGCTGTAATATGTTACTCTGCTGCTGTTATCTGTTACTATTCTGCAGTAATCTGTTACTCTGCTGCAGTAATCTGTTACTCTGCTGCTGTAATCTGTTACTCTGCTGCAGTAATCTGTTACTCTGCTGCAGTAGTCTGTTACTATTCTGCAGTAATCTGTTACTCTGCTGCAGTAATCTTTTACTATTCTGCAGTAATCTGTTACTCTGCTGCATTAGTCTGTTACTCTGCTGCATTAATCTGTTACTCTGCTGCAGTAATCTGTTACTCTGCTGCAGTAGTCTGTTACTATTCTGCAGTAATCTGTTACTCTGCTGCTGTAATCTGTTACTCTGCTGCAGTAATCTTTTACTCTGCTGCAGTAATCTGTTACTCTGCTGCAGTAGTCTGTTACTATTCTGCAGTAATCTGTTACTATTCTGCAATAATCTGTTACTCTGCTGCATTAATCTGTTACTCTGCTGCAGTAATCTGTTACTCTGCTGCAGTAGTCTGTTACTATTCTGCAGTAATCTGTTACTCTGCTGCTGTAATCTGTTACTCTGCTGCAGTAATCTTTTACTCTGCTGCTGTAATCTGTTACTCTGCTGCAGTAATCTGTTACTCTGCTACAGTAATCTGTTACAATTCTGGAGTAATCTGTTACTCTTCTGCAGTAAGTTGTTACTCTGCTGCAGTAATCTGTTACTCTCCTGCAGTAATCTGTCACCCTGCTGCTGTAATGTTACTCTGCTACAGTAATCGGTTACTATTCTGCAGTTATCAGTTACTCTCCTGCAGTAATCTGTTACTATTCTGCAGGAATCTGTTCCTCTGCTGCAGTAATCTTTTACTTTGCTGCGGTAATCTGTAACTCTGTTACAGTAATCTGTTACTCTCCTGCAGTAATCTGTCTCTCTGCTGCAGTAATCTGTTACTCTGCTGCAGTAATCTGTAACTCTGCTGCTGTAATCTGTTACTCTGCTGCAATAATCTGTTACTATTCTGCAGTAATCTTTTACTCTGATGCAGAAATCTTTTACTCTGCTGCTGTATCTGTTACTCTGCTACAGTAATCGGTTACTATTCTGCAGTAATCTGTCACTCTCCTGCAATAATCTGTCACTCTGCTGCAGTAATATGTTACTCTGCTGCAGTAATCTGTTACTCTGCTGCAGTAATCTTTTACTCTGCTGCAGTAATCTGTTACTCTGCTGCAGTAATCTGTTACTCTCCTGCAGTAATCTGTTACTCTCCTGCAGTAATCTGTTACTCTGCTGCAGTAATCTGTAGCTCTGCTGCAGTAATCTGTAGCTCTGCTGCAGTAATCTGTTACTCTGCTGCTGTAATATGTTACTCTGCTGCTGTTATCTGTTACTATTCTGCAGTAATCGGTTACTATTCTGCAGTAATCTGTTACTCTGCTGCTGTAATCTGTTACTCTGCTGCAGTAATCTGTTACTCTCCTGCAGTAATCTGTTACTCTGCTGCAGTAATCTGTAGCTCTGCTGCAGTAATCTGTTACTCTGCTGTAGTAATCTGTTACTCTCCTGCAGTAATCTGTTACTCTGCTGTAGTAATCTGTTACTCTCCTGCAGTAATCTGTTACTCTGATTGAGTAATATTTTACTCTGCTTAAGTAATGTTTTACTCTGCTACAGTAATCTGTTACTCTGCTGCAGTAATTTGTCACTCTGCTGCTGTAATCTGTTACTCTACTACTGTAATCGGTTACTATTCTGCAGTAATCTGTTACTCTGCTGCAGTATACTGTTACTCTCCTGCAGTAATCTATTACTCTCCTGCAGTAATCTGTAACTCTGCTGCTGTTATCTGTAACTCTGCTGCAGTAATCTGTAACTCTGCTGCTGTTATCTGTAACTCTGCTGCAGTAATCTGTTACTCTGCTGCAGTAATCTTTTACTCTGCTGCTGTAATCTGTTACTCTGCTACTGTAATCGGTTACTATTCTGCAGTTATCAGTTACTCTCCTGCAGTAATCTGTTACTATTCTGCAGGAATCTGTTCCTCTGCTGCAGTAATCTTTTACTTTGCTGCAGTAATCTGTTACTCTGTTACAGTAATCTGTTACTCTCCTGCAGTAATCTGTCTCTCTGCTGCAGTAATCTGTTACTCTGCTCCAGTAATCTGTAACTCTGCTGCATTAATCTGTTACTCTGCTGCAATAATCTGTTACTAATCTGCAGTAATCTTTTACTCTGCTGCAGAAATCTTTTACTCTGGTGCTGTATCTGTTACTCTGCTACAGTAATCGGTTACTATTCTGCAGTAATCTGTCACTCTCCTGCAATAATCTGTCACTCTGCTGCAGTAATCTGTTACTCTGCTGCTGTAATATGTTACTCTGCTGCTGTTATCTGTTACTATTCTGCAGTAATCTTTTACTCTGCTGCAGTAATCTGTTACTCTGCTGCAGTAATCTGTTACTCTCCTGCAGTAATCTGTTACTCTGCTGCAGTAATCTGTAGCTCTGCTGCAGTAATGTGTTACTCTGCTGCATTAATCTGTAACTCTGCTGCAGTAATCTGTTACTATTCTGCAGTAATCTTTTACTCTGCTGCTTTAATCTGTTACTCTGCTGCTGTAATCTTTTACTCTGCTGCTGTAATCTGTTACTCTGCTGCTGTATTTGTTACTCTGCTACAGTAATCGGTTACTATTCTGCAGTAATCTGTCACTCTGCTGCAGTAATCTGTTACTCTCCTGCAGTAATCTGTTACTATTCTGCAATAATCTGTTACTCTGCTTCAGTAATCTTTTACTCTGCTGCAGTAATCTGTTACTCTGTCTGTTGTAATGAGAGGAAACACGCAGAGAGAGAGAGAGGGCTCTCTGGTGTCGCACGGCCGTTAAACAAATATGAGGCTGAAACCATATAAAGACAAAACACGCTGCAGCAGGACGACACACACACACACACACACACACACTCAGCAGCTCCTCGGCCAACCCAAGAAGGGCATCACAGGGAATCACTGAGATAGAGGGGAGTCCCGACTGATCTTTAGTTATTACTGATCTTTAGTTTTCACTGATCTTTAGTTTTCACTGATCTTTAGTTTTCACTGATCTTTAGTTTTCACTGATCTGTAGTTGTTACTGATCTTTAGTTGTTACTGATCTTTAGTTGTTACTAATCTTTAGTTTTCACTGATCTTTAGTTTTCACTGATCTTCAGTTTTCACTGATCTTTAGTTTTCACTGATCTTTAGTTTTCACTGATCTGTAGTTGTTACTGATCTTTAGTTGTTACTGATCTTTAGTTGTTACTAATCTTTAGTTTTCACTGATCTTTAGTTTTCACTGATCTTCAGTTTTCACTGATCTTAAGTTTTTACTGATCTTTAGTTGTTACTGATCTTTAGTTATTACTGATCTTTAGTTTTCACTGATCTTTAGTTATTACTGATCTTTAGTTTTCACTGATCTTTAGTTATTACTGATCTTTAGTTTTCACTGATCTTTAGTTGTTACTGATCTTTAGTTATTACTGATCTTTAGTTATTACTGATCTTTAGTTATTACTGATCTTTAGTTATTACTGATCTTTAGTTGTTACTGATCTTTAGTTATTACTGATCTTTAGTTGTTACTGATCTTTAGTTATTACTGATCTTTAGTTGTTACTGATCTTTAGTTGTTACTGATCTTCTGATCTTTATGCTGCTCCTACAGTCCAGGTCCTTATTCTCAGTCTGACAGCAGGTTGTTTGGTCCACAGCGGTAAATGTTCAGCTCTGATTGTGTTTTAATAAAATCGGGCTGATGCTTTTCTCAGTAATCCTTTTAGCTGATCCAGATGTTTTCCTGATGAACATCTTGTTTGATTCTTAAAGCAGACCCCGGTGAGTCTGAAGGTTTGTTTTACTGTGACAGAAATATTCCCTGAGTCAGCAGATGTTAGTGTGAATACGTCTGAACAGAAAAACACCTGCAGCCGTCTGCACGTGCTCACAGGAGGAAATATCACCACCATTATTTTGCCTGATATAAATATTATTTTTTGTTGTTTGGGGCCTATTGTGCCTTTATTGATCCGACTGATTTAGTTTGACAGACTGAGACAGGTTTTTGCTGCAGCCGTTCATTTGCCTTGTCTATTAAATGTTTTTATAGATTTAAAAACCTTTATGAGAGTTTAAGACCAAAGTCATCAACTAATTTAACTAATAAAAAAAGAGCATGTTTAATCACTTTCTGTTTTCCAGGCCTTAAAATGACACTTTTTTATGCAGCTATAATAAAATGATCTTTTTAACATTGAAACATGAGCCTACATGCTGAGGTGAACGTTATTCAAAATCAACATGATTATAATGTATATTATTCAGACGGCCTGAACATCACATTTGTGATTTTAAGCTGGGATGCAGCGTGTTATATCAGCTGTTATGACCCATATTCAGTAAGTTCCACATGTCAGCAGTAATGTTGTCAAAGTACATATTTCTTCACCTTATCATCACATTTTAAAAGTAGGATGTTGATTTTTAAATGTGTTTTTCGTCTTCTCTCTGCTCCTCACACAAACAGTGTGTTTGGAAATATCTGCAAAACTAAATATTATTTTTAAACCTGATGTTTGAGGAGAGGACGGGGAGAGCTGAACAGCTGTGTGAGCCAGATACTGATCTGGGCTGGGACACCTTCAGGGTCTTTAGAAGGCTTTGACCTTGACCTTGACCTGTCAGCAGGTCTTCCCCCTCGCCCTGACCTCAGAACATTACCCATCATGCTTTGCTAGACTGAGTCATGGTCACTCCCTGTGATTAAAGTGGTCATTGTCCAGAGTGAAGCTGCTGTTTCTGAGCCGACAGTGAAGGCAGCATCCTCACAGCTTTATAAGGAGAACCAGAAACCTGCTGGGACGGGAAATCCCCCACACGAAACGCTCTGACGGACCAGCGTCAGGAGGTTCCCATAGGCCTCTGTGTCCGCTGGAGGACAACGGGCCTCTGCGTCCACGTGAGGACAGTGGGCCTCTGTGTCCATGTGAGATTTGCATGTTCTCCCTGTTCATGCGTGGGTTGTCTCTGAAACTTCCTCCCATAGACCACAAACAGGCTCATCGGGTTGATGGTGACTCTAAAGTGCCCTTGAGTCTCTGTGTGGAGGTTGTTGGTCTCTCCATGTAACCCTGTGATTGACAGGGTTGAGCTGACCTCTGACCCTGGGTCAGCTGGGTTAGTGTAGCTTTGCATCAGGACTGAAATCTACAAACACAAACTACAGCCAAATTTAATGAGCCAATGAAATGGAGACAGTTAAATATAATCCCTCCTGTATGATTGTAGTTTATATTTATATAGGGATGTTATGACAGATTTACTTTATCATTGATTTGACCATGTCCATGTTTTAAACTGAAATGCATTTGCCTGTAGTCTCTGGTAAATCACACTAACATACTCCTCTGAGGAAGTCTGTCTTTTTGATTATTGATGATAAGTGGAGGGCCACATGTGGCCCCTGGGCCGGCAGTTTCCCACCCTGGTGCCCTGATCCTCCCTGCATCATGAGTTTGTGACACCACAGTGTGTGACTGCACTCCTCTGAAAGCCTCTTTGTCTGTGACAGCGGTTTGTTGGCATCAGTGTGACCTTGAAACGTCCTTCAGTCGATACTTTAATGATTAACCTTCGTCAGCACTGAGGTGGTCTCTGGTCCGGGCTCTGCAGACCCCCCTGGTCTACGGTCTGTGTAAGGTCCTGGTCTACAGTCTGTGTAAGGTTCTGGTCTACAGTCTGTGTAAGGTCCTGGTCTACAGTCTGTGTAAGGTCCTGGTCTACAGTCTGTGTAAGGTCCTGGTCTACAGTCTGTGTAAGGTCCTGGTCTACAGTCTGTGTAAGGTCCTGGTCTACAGTCTGTGTAAGGTCCTGGTCTACAGTCTGTGTAAGGTCCTGGTCTCAGTCTGAAGGCTGACTCTCCTGAAGATTAACCAGACGTGGACCAGAGAGAGAGAGAGAGCCATCAGTCAGGCCCTCGCTCGCCCTTCTCCTTATATGGAGTCTGGGTTTCCTCTCCGTGCACGTGAGCATCATGGATGTGCGGCTGTGTGTAAACACGCACATATCAGACATGCCACAGCCAGGACACGCCGTTTACCCCAGATATTAACGCAGCACAGGCAGGGGGCAGGAGTGATTGATTCAGTCTGATTCTGCCCGAACATCATCTTCATCATCTTCTTCATCATCATCTTCATCAGCTGTGCTGAAACAGAGCTCACGCTGTAAAGGCTGTGACTGGATTATTTCACTTCTTCTGCTTACATGAACGTTCACTGAAAAGAAACAAAAAAACTAAATCAATGAGAAAAATATTTGTCAAGAACGTCCTTATTCACACATAGGCCTGTTGCGCTAATCAATAAATCAATTAACTGCACGATAAATAAAAATGTCCTCAGTAAGTTTGCCGGCCTCGACAAATTGTCGTGCATGCATGTTTGTTTCCCTCCTCTCTTTCTACCAAACAGGCAGGATGAGAAGATGGCTCACTCCATCCATCTTCCTCAACGCCTGGGCGCGTTGGTTCTATAGGCGCCGTGACTCTGTACAGCTGCTATTTTGGCCAGGTCTCTCTTGTAAAAGAGATTTTTTAATCTCAATGGGACTTCCTGGTTAAATAAAGGTTAAATAAAAATAAGAAATTATATAGCGGAATGAGCGGGGTTCAGGGTAGTGATCCATCTGTCAGTCAGTCAATCTTTGTGGGGGAGGCAGGGCCACTCGCACATACACAGAGCTGAAGTGAGCGTCGTGAGGAGTAACAAGAAACAAACACTACAGTAATATGAATTAAGGAACAAAAGCGATGGTTCCTGAGCCAGCTGTCACAGCCCCAGTGTGGGAATATTTTGGGTTAAAGGTGCAGTGTGTAGAATGTGGCATTTTACATCCCCCGCATTTCGCCAAACAGAAACAGTGAATATAGGAGATATATGTTTCTATTTGTATGTAAAGTCCGTAAAAATAGGAGTACAATCATCCCCATAAAACGTTTGTTTTATTTTTATTTAGTTATTAAAAAAATTACCTTACCGCGGGCAACTGTTTCGTGTAGGCCGACATATTGATCCGCCGTATTGTCTAGGGGTGGTTATCAGGGACAAAAAGTACGAAACGCGAATCTGTCCGCCGGTTCTGAAATCTACCTTCACCTGCAGGCGAAGAAGAGGAGAGGATGGCGGCGGATGCATAGAAAGTTGTTACTCTGTCCTAGGGATTCAAACTGTGTGTATAAACACACACAACATAAATTGTGTGCCGTGTTTTTCCTCTCCGCTCTGCCATACGCCTCCTCCCCCGCTCTCGCACAACACCGATAAGCCGCGAGACAACTAAACCTCTGCAGGCGGAGTTCCCCCAGATGCAGTCTTTTTTCTGCTGCCACCGCAGTCCGAGACGTAGCTGTGATTCAGCTAACGTCAGAGCAGGGGCCACCTAAAAGTGTCTCACAACACTCCCTTCCCTAAAAACAATTCAGTAGAAATGTTTTCCCACGTCCAGTTCTTCGATAGTTCGATATGATTGGCTGCTGCCAGGCGACTGCAGCCAGAGGGTTCAACACGCTGGACTCTGAGCAGCAGGCCAAAATCTGTGCGCGTGCTCTTTGGCGGCAACCGCTTCTGGATCCTAACGCCGCGGTCAAAACCGCTTGCTGTCTGTTGCCTGTCCTTCATTGAAATGACTGGAGGCGGCACGTTGCTGCGCGGCAGTGTGAAGGGGAGTATAAAGACACAGACACACACACACTCACACTAAGGCAGGGGAGGAAGGGGCGACCATGACGGTAAAAAAAAAAAAATTTAAACAAACATTAATGGAAGACCAGAAGCTTACCAAACAATCTCCCCAAGCAAAAATCTCAGTGTTTTTAAGCCCTTGCCAAGAAGAGAAGCACAGCGAGCAGTGTAGAAAACTTTCAGCATGTAGTTTCTCCTTATTGTCAGTCACTATAACTTTATTAAGCATAATTCATCTTCTCTCCACCTGCTGACCTTACATGGTTACATGAGATGTTACATTCTAATTGTTTTTTAATACTTTTATACTTTATAAAGTGTATTTTCAAAAAAAAGTTGAGAATGTTGTAGTTGTATGAAAAAGTGCTCCATTGCCAAAAAAAAAGTGAACAAAAATCAGTGTTCAATATTTATTCAGATGTAAATGCTCTGTAATTATGAAATTATTGGGAACTTTTGACAGACCACGCTTCCTCCAGCACCAGTCCCCCCCCCCCCCCCCACTCCAATGACAGTGAACCTAGGGGAAACACTGCTGTATCATCCCTGCGTCCATACGTTTGTCCACCATTCATCTGTGTAACATCCATCTCTACATCCATCCATCATCCAACCATGCATCAACGACACTTTAGATCCAAAACAGAGACCTGACCGACTGGAGTTTTAACCAGGAGCCTCCTCACTGTGAGGACGCAGACTTAACCACTGCTCCACAGAGCAGCCCACTGTCAGACTGACCCTCCTCTTCTTCGTGTGTTTTTACTCTACAGGCTACAGACTGATGGGGCAAAGGTCAGAGGCCAAAGAGGCCCCTCGTTTCGTGCGCCGCCTAGCCGACCTGAAGGTGATGGACGGCAGCAGAGTGACCATGACGGTGGAGCTGAAGGGTACGGCTGTAGTGTGTGTGCCGCTGTGGTATTTCCTGTGAGTCTCTCCGGGGAGATGATGAGATTTCTGTACGGGAGCTGATGGCACGGCTGTTTGTTGTATGTGTCGTATTTGTATGTGGTATATGTATGGTGTATGTGTGTACGTTTTGTATGTGCAGTTGTGTCTCGTGTATGTGGTGTATTTTGGTGTATGTGGTTGTGTTTATGTGTGTGTGTGTGTGTTTTGGTCGTATGTGGTCATGTTTCAGTGGTTTCGGTGTATGTGGTCGTGTTTTGGTGTAAGTGGTCGTGTTTTGGTGTATGTGGTCGTGTTTTGGTGTATGTGGTTGTGTTTATGTGGTCGTGTTTTGGTGTATGTGGTCATGTTTCAGTGTATGTGGTCGTATTTTTGGTGTAAGTGGTCGTGTTTTGGTGTATGTGGTCGTGTTTCGGTGTATGTGGTCGTGTTTCGGTGTATGTGGTCGTGTTCTGATGTATGTGGTCGCATTTCGGTGTATGTGGTCGTGTTTTGGTGTATGTGGTCGTGTTTCAGTGTATGTGGTCGTATTTTTGGTGTAAGTGGTTGTGTTTTGGTGTATGTGGTGTATGTGTGTATGTGTTTCGTGTATGTGGTCGTGTTTTGGTGAATGTGGTCGTGTTCTGGTGTATGTGGTCATGTTCTGGTGTATGTGGTCGGTTTCGTGTATGTGGTCGTGGGTGTATGTGGTCGTATTTTGGTGTATGTGGTGTATGTGGTCGTGTTCTGTTGTATGTGGTCATGTTCTGGTGGTGTATGTGGTCGTGTTTTGGTGTATGTGGTCGTATTTTTGGTGTATGTGGTGTATGTGGTCGTGTTTTGTTGTATGTGGTCGTGTTTCGGTGTATGTGGTCGTGTTTTGGTGAATGTGGTCGTGTTCTGGTGTATGTGGTCATGTTCTGGTGTATGTGGTCGTGTTTCGGTGTATGTGGTCGTGTTTTGGTGTATGTGGTCGTATTTTTGGTGTATGTGGTGTATGTGGTCGTGTTCTGTTGTATGTGGTCGTGTTTTTGGTGTATGTGGTCGTGTTTCGGTGTATGTGGTTGTGTTTCGGTATATGTGGTTGTGTTTCGGTGTATGTGGTTGTGTTTGGTGTATGTGGTTGTGTTTCGGTGTATGTGGTTGTGTTTGGTGTATGTGGTCGTGTTTCGGTGTATGTGGTTGTGTTTCGGTGTATGTGGTTGTGTTTCGGTGTATGTGGTTGTGTTTGGTGTATGTGGTTGTGTTTCGGTATATGTCGTTGTGTTTCGGTGTATGTGGTTGTGTTTCGGTGTATGTGGTTGTGTTTGGTGTATGTGGTTGTGTTTCGGTGTATGTGGTTGTGTTTGGTGTATGTGGTCGTGTTTCGGTGTATGTGGTTGTGTTTCGGTGTATGTGGTTGTGTTTCGGTGTATGTGGTTGTGTTTGGTGTATGTGGTTGTGTTTCGGTGTATGTGGTTGTGTTTGGTGTATGTGGTTGTGTTTGGTGTATGTGGTTGTGTTTCGGTGTATGTGGTCGTGTTTTGGTGTATGTGGTGTATGTGGTCGTGTTCTGTTGTATGTGGTTATGTTTTGGTGTATGTGGTCGTGTTTCGGTGTATGTGGTTGTGTTTCGGTGTATGTGGTTGTGTTTCGGTGTATGTGGTTGTGTTTTGGTGTATGTGGTTGTGTTTGGTGGTCGTGGTTGTGTTTCGGTGTATGTGGTTGTGTTTTGGTGTATGTGGTTGTGTTTCGGTGTATGTGGTTGTGTTTCGGTGTATGTGGTTGTGTTTCGGTGTATGTGGTTGTGTTTTGGTGTATGTGGTTGTGTTTGGTGTATGTGGTTGTGTTTCGGTGTATGTGGTTGTGTTTGGTGTATGTGGTTGTGTTTGGTGTATGTGGTTGTGTTTCGGTGTATGTGGTTGTGTTTTGGTGTATGTGGTTGTGTTTGGTGTATGTGGTTGTGTTTCGGTGTATGTGGTTGTGTTTCGGTGTATGTGGTTGTGTTTCGGTGTATGTGGTTGTGTTTCGGTGTATGCGGTCGTTCCGTGTGATCTGGCAGTTTGTTGTTTGATTTTTTAACTCTGTGTTCAGGTTGTGTGGAGTTGAAGTATAGCTGAGGGCTCCATGTTATTAGTGTGTGTGTGTGTGTGTGTGTGTGTGTGTGTGTGTGTGTGTGTGTTACATAATGATTTTCCACAGAGGGTTTTCTCCATATAAGCTTTGTGAGGATCAGGTCTGCTGCGGCCCCAGATCTCCTCTGATCCTGGTTTAAGTCTTCCTGTGAGGGGAGAGTGTAGCCGGGCTAACGTAACGTAGAGCTGAAGTCAGTTAGTGAGTTTATCTCTCTGTTGTATCAGGACTTCTTCATAATGAATCTCATCCTGCGGTAAAGTCTGTTTCTGTCCCTTTAAATGGAGCTCAGGATGTGGGCTGCACTCAGATCCTCACCCAGCTCTTCTGTTTACAGAGTGAAGTCTGCAGAAACTCTGTATTTATTTTTATTAAGAAGTACTTTGTTTGTAAAAGAACACACAACTTGAACTAAAACAACACTATCAAGCACACTGATGCTGTCCTGATGTATAAAATCTTCCATGGCCAAGCACCACCTCCACTACAAGAATTATGAAAAAAAAACTCAAACAGATCAACTAGAGCTGTTCCAGAGGAGACTGTGTAGTTCCTTTTAGAAAAAGTGCCGATGGTCAAGACACTTTTCCTGTCCATGTGTCTCACACCTTGAACTCCCAGCCCTGACCTCTTTTACCAAACAGCTTAAAGCTTGGCTACTGGAAAACCAACACTGTTGCCATAACCAGGCCTAAACTTGTGTATTTGTCCTATGTATCTATTTTGTCAAGGGCTCCATCTCCAATTTTTACGGAGCAATGTGCAATGCAACTAGCACTTTATATTCCTAGGTACTCTAGGTCTCACAAATTACCAAGTTCAAGTTGTGGAGCGATCCAATCAGAGCTGCTCTCTTTATGAATTGATATATTCATGTAGAGCAGGTTCACTGTTTGTTGTCAGTTCTGGTATTGTAACTGAGATGCTCTGCCAGGTAGCCTAAATAAAGGTGACTGCATTTCACACAAAGGAACATTTGTTTCTGTTCATTTAGACATTCAGACTTTACTAACATTCAATAAAGGCTTAGTAGATGTTAGGTAGGTAGGTATGTAGGTAGGCAGATAGACATTCAGACTTTACTAACATTCAATAAAGGGTTAGTAGATGTTAGGTAGGTAGGTATGTAGGTAGGCAGATAGACATTCAGACTTTACTAACATTCAATAAAGGCTTAGTAGATGTTAGGTAGGTAGGTATGTAGGTAGGCAGATAGACATTCAGACTTTACTAACATTCAATAAAGGCTTAGTAGATGTTTGATTTTATCCAAGAGGAAAACAGGACTTCACAAATTCAAGGAAACATAAAAATGTCTTACCCTTTACGCTTCAGATTTTAGTCGACTAAAATTAAAACAGGCTAATTTATGGCTAAAACTAGAGATGTTTTTGTGCTGTCCTACAGGCCTGTCTGGACTGTCTGTTCAGAGAGCCGTCGGCCGTGTCCTCCTGCAGAGCTTTGAGTTAATCTGTTGTAGACTGCCTCCTGGTCTTCAGTCTTGTATTTTATCTTTTTGTAAAGTCTTTTTGAATAAGTAAAGCAGCCCTCACAGTCCAGTCTCTGTCCCCTGTGATGAAGTTTCTCACCTGTCCTGGTCTTCAGGGTTCCCTCCTCCTGCAGTGCTGTGGCTCCATGACGGACAGGAGGTGACGGAGTCCGAGGACTTCCACCTCCTGCAGGAGGAGGGCCGCTGCACCCTGCTGATCCAGGAGGTCTTCCCCGAGGACAACGGCTGCTACACCTGCACCGCCTGGAACCTCCACGGGGAGGACTCCACCCAGTGTAGGCTCACCGTGGAGGGTAACCACCATCACACCGCCATCAAATACAGACAGGATTACATCCATCCAATCATTAATCCATCCATCCATCCACCCAACCATCCATCAATACATACATATATACAGACATGCATCCATCTATACATTACATCAATCCTTCAATCACACATACATACATACAAACATACATACATATATCCATTGATGTACATAAGTATTTATGGATTAATGGACATTTAGACGTGTAGAAGGATCGATGTCTGTATGTATGTATGTATGTTTGGATGGATGGATGGATGGATGGATGGATGGATGGATGGATTAATGATTGGATGGATGAATAGATGGATATATGGATCCATAGATGGATGGATGGATTAATGGATGGATGGATGGATGGATGGATGGATGGATAGAGGGATGGATGTATGGATGGATCCATTAATGGTTGGATGTATGGATGGATGTATGGACAAACCCAGAGTGTCTTCCTCAGTCATCAGAGCTCCAGTGAAGGTCACAGTGACCTTCAGGCCTGGTCGATGTGACCTCTGTGACCTCTGTGACCTGCAGAGCCTCAGGACGGCGTGCAGCCCTGGTTCATCACCAAACCCAAACCGGTGAACGCCGTGGTGGGCCAGCACGTCCTGCTGTCCTGTGCCATCGCCGGAGACCCGCCCCCTCAGTACAGCTGGACCAGGGCGGAGCTCAGCCGACCTTTGACCTCTGGAGGAGACTACGAGCTGCTGCAGAAGGAGGACGTGGTGTCCCTGCTGATCAGGTCAGTGTTAGAGGAGCTCCTGTGACGGTCTGATCCAGATCATCGTGCTCTGTGCACGGCTCTGTGCACGGCTCTGTGATCAGTGCACGAGTCTGTGCACGGCTCTGTGATCAGTGCACGAGTCTGTGCACGAGTCTGTGATCAGTGCACGAGTCTGTGCACGGCTCTGTGATCAGTACACGAGTCCGTGCACGGCTCTGTGATCAGTGCACGAGTCCGTGCACGGCTCTGTGATCAGTGCACGAGTCCGTGCACGGCTCTGTGATCAGGGCACGAGTCCGTGCACGGCTCTGTGATCAGTGCACGAGTCCGTGCACGGCTCTGTGATCAGGGCACGAGTCTGTGCACGGCTCTGTGATCAGTGCACGAGTCTGTGCACGGCTCTGTGATCAGGGCATGAGTCTGTGCACGGCTCTGTGATCAGTGCACGAGTCTGTGCACGGCTCTGTGATCAGTGTGACGTAAAATGAGCCATGACTCTGTCCCTGCTGTAGCTGCGTCTGAAATCTGCCTCTGTATTTATGTTATTTATCCTGTGCACTACAGTCATATGTGACAAATACCCAACTGTAAATACAAGTGTTGTGCCCAAGACCACTCTATCTGAGACCAGGACAAGACCAAGACCAAGACCATCAGATTCAGTTTTAAAAACCATGACAGGGTTGAACAGTTGAGGGGGGAGTCCCTCAGTCATCACAGGAATAAAACATGAACTGAAGCTTTTTGTTGTTTTACTAAGTGTTCCTCCTTTTTAACATTAATGAAGCTGAACAGCAGATCAGTGCTGGTCTGGATCAGTCTTGATGGAAAATCCTGAGTCTCTGAGACCGAGACAAGACCAAGACCTTTAAAATGTGGTCTTAAGACCGGTCTGGAGTAACACAACACTAGTAAACACAAACCACTTTGCACTGTAAGTCCTCTGCTGTGTTACACAACAGAAACATTGAGAGCTACGAACAGGACTGTTTTCATTCTTAGGGCCCTAATTTCGTGGCGCAGCACAGGGGGCGCAGAGCTGGCGCACCCCGCGCAGTGTTAATTTTGTCCGGCACACCGCCGTGCGCTGCCAATTTGACAATTTGGTAGACCATCTGTGCAGAGATGGGTGTTACGGCGCACCAGGGGGAGGTGCTGGCAGATTCATGTTGGCGCAGTGACAATTTCGTGCCAAAAATAATGCAGGAAGTGCGCTGAAAGCTCGCTAGCTCCAACCTGGTCTATTCTCGGCGCAGGCGAAGCGCACCCTCCGCAGCTGTAATTTGGTGACAGGCGCACATGTGAGCACACATCAACAAAGCCTCAGAGGCAGGTTTCCAGAGTGTCAGGCTCATTTTAATGCAATAAACAATCACAGCAATCACTATTTAATGTAACCGTCTGAACCAGCATATACATTTGTATCTATATTAACTGTCCCGTCACATCTGATGTCGGATTAAAGCCGTTTGTCATAATGGAAACTTAACCTGACGGCAGCTGGAAGTTTGATGCACATCTTACAAGTCAACAATAAACAGCCTTAACATCTGATACTGAGTAAATATCTGGCTTCTCTCATTTCATTCAATTCAAAGAAAAGAGGGAGAAAAAAGACAAAGAAAAAAGAGAAAATAAATGTATGTCACTCAGGATTTACCTGTTATTTCCCATATTCCTCTATTTTAGTCTTTATTTTTAACATGATCTAAAAAGATGGAGAACATTATTGTAAGGAGGATGAGGAGGAGACACCGGGAGAGTATACAGTATATCACTAAAGGCTCTGCTATTTGGTGATGACAAACCAGGAGTGCAGGTGGATCACAAGCATGATGAATGGATAAGCCAGCTGTGGTGTAACTGTCTCTTAATTTTTTACTCCTATTAATGACAAAGGAACAGATTACATCTGTCCTGATGGATTAATGGATGGATGGATGGATGGATGGATGGATGGATTCCTGCTGAAGGGACAGCAGCTCTGACTGTCTCGGCTACCGAGTCTTTCCAGCACACTGTTTCCGCGGTGGCGGGAATCATTCAGACCAATCAGATGCTGCGCCTCATCCGTAGTGCATTTAAAGGCGAGGAGAGGTGGTCATTTGATTGGTGAAGACAGCACTCGGCTGTGTTAAACCCACTAACGCCTTTTGTCCTCCCTCTCTGACACTTGCGCAGAGGGGCAGGGACGGAGGCGTGGATGTGCTTCTCTTCCCACTGCAGGAAACTTGCAAAGTGCGCCGGACACACCCTCTCGGCGAGGCGCAGACGGACGCAGGGCAGGTGGGCCTCGTCTGCGCCTGGTCTATGAAATTAGAGCCCTTAAGATTTATCCTCTGCCTCATATTGTACACAGAGCTTTATTTTCTCTGCACTATTTTGAACCATGGATCTGTTGTCCTGATAATGAGCCGCTCTGAGCCTCGGTGTAGGTCCTGTGTGATGTTCTGGTTCTGTTTCAGGAGGGTGAGGAAGCAGCACGCTGGAGAGTACCTGATCACTCTGAGGTGAGACTAAAATAATCCTCTGATGCTCAGTTTGGAGATTACAGCCCCTCCCCCGCTCACACATCCATAATCTGCCCCCCCGCTGAGTGCTGTGCAGCTCCAGGTCCGGGCCGGAGTGTTCACTGCTTCAGCCTCACTTCACAGAGGTCAAAGGTGATGGAGGGTCAGACGATGCACCCCTAACACTCCCTTTAGTCATGAAATACCATAAAAACATGAAAACAGAGGAACTGAACCAAAACCAGTCCAGAACAGGAGCAGAGTCCATCCTCTGATCCCACAGCAGGACGTCCTGAAACAGCCACAGAAACAACAGGCAGCAAATGTTTGACTGTTTAAAAGTGTTTGTGTGGAAGTCTGCAAAACAGAAACATGAATGTAGGATATAATGTTTCTATTTGTATGTAAAGTCAAAATAGGTAAACAATCATCCTCATTAAACTTTAGTTTTCTTTTTATTACGTTATAAAAATCTTTTTATATCCCTGTACCGGGGATCTCTCCTCTGTGGAGGCTGACATAACGATCCACCATGTTGTCTAAGGGTGGGTTTAAGGGACAAAAAGAGCAAAATATGATTTTTGAATGTGAGTCTACAAAAGTTTACAAACCTATAATCATCATCTTAACTGACCTATAATCTATAAAATAATAGTTACAAATATAAATGACAAACTCTCACCTGGTAACTGTTGTAAATGATGCCCTGTTCACCGGCTCTCAGTGATGTGATGTTTTAGAAACAGACGGGCTCATTCCAACATCTGAACACTAGATGGAGCTAAAATGCAAATTTCTACTCACTGCAGCTTTAACTTTAACCAGGACAACAGAACATTTATCACGTTTACATGAGAACTTTAAATCAGAATAAAACTTAAACCCTCCTTAAAAAATAAAATGACCATGTAAACACCTAATTACGAATGAAAATGATAATTCTGAATAAAACTTATTGCCAAAGTAAGTGGCTGGTTTATTCTGATTTTAAATCTGAATTAAAGAATTCCTCAATCATGTTTACGTTCATTCTGATCGTTTTTGTCCTGCTGTGATGACGCTGACGGGAACAGGATGGCTGCCTGAAGCAAGCTGAGGCAGTTTATTTAATTAGAGCCTGAGAAGATTTGGAGGTAAACAAAGTGTGGATAGATGTAAACATAAAAAGTTTTCCGAGGAACTGGAGTTTTTGTTCCGGTAGTTGTAAATATGTCACGTCCAATCAGAGCCATTCCCAGCCCTCAGGCCTTGAATAAAGGAGAATAAATGTGTTTTGCATGTAAACTATTACTCAGAATTATTATCTCCACTTAAACATGAAGGAGAAAACTGTGATACAGAATAGTTTTATTTAATTCTGAGTCATTAATGATGAATTATTAAACATCACGTAGCCGTGACAGTGTGAGTGTTCACTTCAGCGTGAGGTGTTGATCCGGAGACTCTGGAGTGAAACCAGCCGCCCCCCTGCTGTGAAGCTGCCCTGCACAGGACCCTCCATGACCCTCTCCTGCTGCTCTTCTGCCTCATCACTAAAAAGATGTGTTTGTGTTTCAGGAACTCGGTGGGTCAGTGCAGCGCCGTGGCCCATCTGTCCGTCTGTGAGCGGGAGACGGAGCGGACACGAGGACGAGACGACGACAGCAGGTCTGTTTCAACATTTACGTGATGATCTGTGATCATAGCTGCTCCTCTTATCATCATTATCATGTTTATTGTTCTGTTGTTTGTATTCTGTCAGCAAAACTCTTCTGGTGTGTGAGCAAGGCTTGACATTTAGCATTTTCCAAAGTAGCACAGGTGCTACCAAGTTAAAAAATCTAGTAGTACACAAATATTTTTAGTAGCACAATGAAAGCTTACCAAGTAGGGTGTTATTCTTTAATACAAAGATATGCTGTCAACGAGGAGGCGTTTGTAAGCAGAATTATTAAATTATTTGAATAAATAACATACACTCCAAAGTGACATTAACATACACTTAAAGTGTATTGAAGTGCAACCAAGGAATGGTATAAAAAACAAGCTGATACAGAATATAATGATATAACAAGTGTCTGTTATTAACCAGTAATCCTAACCCAATACTTTTCTCCAACAGCCTTAAAGGATAAGTTTGGTTTCTACAGCTTTCACATTGTTTATAGAATGAAGTAGAACAATATACTCACCCAGAAGGCTTTCCTGATCCAAACAGTGCTTCAGGAGATATTTAGATCCAAAATCGAGCGGTGGACATCCGTATAATGGTAGCACACGGGGCATGTATAGCGCCGCTCCTAAAACTGCATTAACTCTCTGAACTGTAAACTTTCCTTACAGCTGCCGCACATGCTCAGTACGGCTCATTGTTTCAGGGGCGACCGCCGGCTACACAACGACTTTCTTCTTCCAATTTTGTGCAAAATGGACGAATATCTATCAGATGAAGAAGTTGTGGAGGAGAACTTTGAATATGATGGGTGTCCTTACAGTTTGGAGCCAGAGTTTACAGATGAGGAGCTCATCGAAAGGAGGACGCCGTACTGCACATGCGCGGCAGCCGCAAAAAAAGTCTTCAGTTCAGAGGTCAGCACAGTCACAAAGACATGTCTGGAGCGACACAGACTGTAATGGAGGAGTAGTGTGAGCGGACCATGATGAAATATTGGTGAAACTAATGAGTTTTTAGATGATTAATGCAGTTGTAGGAGCGGTGCTATACATGCCCCGTGTGCTACCATTATACGGATGTCCACCACTCCATTTTGGATCTAAATATCTCCTGAAGCACTGTTTGGATCAAGAAAGGCTTCTGGGTGAGTATATTGTTCTACTTCATTCTATGAACTATGTGAAAGCTGTAGAAACCAAACTTATCCTTTAAGATTATTTGAGCTGTGTTATAATTTACAACATTAATGAAGTTTTTACAGAAGGTGCTTGAACTTTGAGGGGAGGGTCCAAATCAATGTGTTTCCTTTAATTACGAAGGAACTATTTACAACTCCTCACAGCCACATGCACGGGTTTGTTTTGTGCTGCCATGAACGCTTCCCTGCACGCTACATGACTGTTTGATTGACTGTGTTTCACTGCAGTATCTCGTTTAAGGTTTGGGACAAAAACAGACTTTCAGCTGTTTTCTTATGCACCATGCAGAACTTACAAAATATCAGTGTGTTCTCCTAAAGGAGCCATGGGAATGCTTTCTGACAGTCAGCATTAAACTTGTACCGTACTGGGAATGGCAGCGGTGTCATGAACTGTCTCTCCGGCATCTGAAGCTAACACTAACTCTTCCTCGCCGTCAGTTTCGCCTCCTTGCTCCATTTCGTCCTCTTGCCTCAGTTCAGAGTCCACATATTCTGGTTTTGTTGGTCTTTTGAAATAATAACTGATAAGCTTCATAGTTATTTGGTTTTTGCTCGTTTGGTCTTTCATCTAAAATAGTTTAAAATGTCCCTCGCTGTTTTGTCAGTGTATGTTGCCTGGCAACCGGTCCCACTGCTGCACTGTGATTGGTCGAGATGAGGCTTTGGGAGCGCCTGCTTATGTCCGTCTGTACCTCGCGCAGGGCGGTGCAGGCATGTCGGGTGTGCCGAAGGCTAGCTAGCGGTGCAGTTAGGTCAATAAAACAAACGTTTCAAAGCTGAACATGTTTCCAGCTGAGGCTGCGTTCAGGAATACCACCGGCCACAACTTCCAACGTATTCAACACAAGATAAAACATGTTTTGAACGCTCATTTTTCGTAGTCGCACGGGTGCTACCAAATGCAAATCACAACTCGCACTGTGTTATTTTTAGTAGCAAATGCGAGTACCTCCTCACACTGTCGAGCCCTGTGTGTGAGGAAATTCATTTTTATTGGACTGTCAGTGTGAGGCAGAAAATCTCCTCAGAGCTTCTTAAACATGCTCAAACTTAGTTTTTGTCCTTCGATGTTTTGGAAAGATGATTTTGGGCTTTTTTCCACCTTGATCAGACCGTTCTGGAGAGAGAGGCAGAGGCTGAACCAACCATGACCACCCTTTGATTTCATCTCCATGTTTTAACTCCACACAGACCCTGTCAGATCAGCTTTAACCCGTCCATCCGTCTGCCCGTCTGTCCTACATCCACAGAGTCAGTAAAGCTTCTTAAATCAAACCATCGGACCGACCAATCACAGCCCCCGAGCTCCCAGCTGTTTACATCTCTGTCTGCACGAGAGCCTGTGGGTTTCTGAGAAGTTCAGAGATGTAAATATAGAAATACTCTGATAGAAAATGAGTTTAGCTGGACAGACAGACAGACTTTAGTATGAACTGTTTCATTTTAAAGAGGGTGATGATGTTTAGAGCATCAGTCTGACTCACTGCTCAGACCTGCTCTGAAGGCCGGAGTCAGGCCTTCACCCTGCACCTGCAGCTTTATAAACATGAGGTCAGAGGTCACAGGTCAGTGATCCACCTGGTCACACTGTTGACCCCGTGACCCCTTGATGCTGGTGCGTGGACCATCAGTGGTTCTCCTGCAGCAGAAGCTTCCAGAAGCCTGGTCTCTGGTCTGATCTGCTGGATCTGGTCTGGAGGAGTCCGGGTGTTTACATCTGCTGCCTGTTCTGGTCTATGCCCATATAAGGGCCGCGGAGTCACTGGTGATGTAACGTGGACATTTTGGGTCGAGGTCTCTTTCCTCCCCTCACTCCCTCTCTCTCTCCCCCCCTCGCTCGCCCCCTCCCCCAGCTGTTGGGTGGGCGGGGCCTGCTGTTCGGGCTTTAACTGCTCTGTGTATTATCCCCCCTCTCACTCGACTGTCTGCTGCTCCAGCTCTGCAGGAGGAAGAGGAGCAGGAGGAGGAGCAGGAGGAGGAGCTGCAGGGTCCTGTGGGCTGGGAGGAGGTGCCAGAGGAGGAGGGGGAGGAGGAGGCGCGGAGCAGAGAGGCAGCAGGAGCTCTGTGGGAGTCAGTCGGCAGGAGGCCAAGCGGGAGCAGAAGGAGAGCCAGCAGCTCCTGCACCTGCAGCAGGAGGAGAAGGACCAGGACACCACCACCGCCGCTCCCCGAGGCCTCCTCAGACGCTGTGTGGACACCAGGGAGCGCCGGGAGGAGGAGCTGCGACAGAGGGAGGCGCAGCAGCTGGACTTCCGCTCCCTGCTGGGACGCCGAGCAACGAACGCCAAGACCGACCAGGAAGAGGAGCAGCAGGAGGCCGGCCTCGCCGCCGAGCACCACCGCCATCCAATGGATTTTAAGGCCAACCTGAAGAGCGTGAAGGCCAAGACGGAGGAGCCCAAGACCTCCTCCTCCCCCGGGCAGGTCGACTTCCGCTCCATGTTGGGCAAGAAGGGCGCCGCCGGCAACAAACCCGCAGAATCTCCCGCCAAAAACGCCGGAGACTTCCGCTCCGTCCTGTCCAACAAGAAGAAGCCGGGCACGCCGGAGAAGAACGGCGAGGCCGGGAAGGCAGAGGTCAACAACTGTGTGGACGGAGGGATTAACGAGAAGAAGAGCGCCGGAGGAGGAGGAGGAGGAGGAGCAGGGAAGCTCGACTTCACTGAGAAGATGAGCGACGTGACTGTGCTGGACGGCCAGAGGCTCCGCCTGCAGTGCCGCCTGCCCGCCGGCACGGACGCCACCGTCACCTGGACGCTGGAGGGGAAGGTCATCAAGCCGTCCAAGTTCATCGTCCTCGCCAACGAAGGTCAGAGGTCACACAGACACACAGTACACAGGGGGGCAAACGTGTGAGACGAGGTGAGGATTCAGACTCTATTAATAGAGTCAGAGCTGAAACAAAAGAGCAGAGAGGATGTGATGTGGCTGCTGCTGGGTTTAGTGTGGGAACAGATCACTTTACACACACACACACACACACACACACACACACACACACACACACATGTTCACGGTGCTCTGAGGACACTCTGGTCCGTTCACCTTTCACCTTTAACGCCGTGGCCGGTGTCAGACTGCAGTGTTTTCATTTGTCTTCACGTACATGGTTAAGACCGTCCATCATGACCGCGATCAGTGACGCCACGCGAGCACGCCAGGCTCACCTCAGGATGTCAACAACCCCCCACCCCCCCACCCCCCACTAGTCCACCGCTCATAAACCATGAGCGTCCGCCAGACGTGGTTTTCAGTCTTTTCAGTCCAAATATGAACCAAAGTTAAAGTCTGAGCTGGAGTTCAGTCCTTCAGGATTAAGCTAACCTGCTGCACGGCGTGTTCGTGGTGTGTTTAAGGTCACATGATGATGCCTTCATGAAGGCTCGGTTAAATGAGTATTTGATATTTCAGACTCATCACTGATGCTGTTGTGGTGACAGCCTGTCTGTGTCAGAAACTGTTAAAACAACATTTGACTCATTCTGACAGGACTACAGACGAGATATGAGACGGATAAAGACGACGTGTGCAGCAGTAAACATCCTCTGAAGTTTGATTTCAGCAGATGACGATGTTGTTGTTGCAGTACGGGACATCCCTACCTTAGATGTAATTTTGAGAGATGGGGCTGAACAACAAATCATTTTAACATAAATTCAAAGTGAGCATTGATGTGGTCACATTACAGGAAGAAATAAAGAGCTAAAAACACAAAAGCACGAATCAATCAATCCATCTTTATTTGTATAGCACCAATTCATAACAAGTGTTATCTCAAGACACTTTACAATAGAGCATAAAGCTCTTCATTTTATGGATACACATATATGCATAGATACATATATACATATATAAAGATACACATATACATATATATATACAAATATATCCGTCCAACACCAACATGAATCCATATAGCCGATCATGAATCCCTCCATCATGGCTCAAGAAAAAACCTTCTGTTAAGCAGCAGGAAATCTTGAATGTGGATCCCAGTCTCATGATTCAGAGTAAAGAGATAAGAAATGCAGACAATACTAAAAATATCGTAAACATCGTCATCACAGCTCACCTGTCTGCAGGGTTTGTGCTGAGAGGCAGCATATATTCATCATATCTCAGAGTAAAGGAGAGAAAAGTTTTAAATCTAGAAGCATCCCAACTTAGAGGAAGCTGTGGGACGTCCCGTTAAAACACACTTGGACCGTCTGGTTTTAGCTTTTCTTTTTTCTGACAGCAGCAGAACTGAAGCTTTAATAAGTAAATCCCCGTCTTCATTCATTCATAGAGTTACAGGAGAGAGACCGACTGCAGTGAAAGCATCGTTTACATGGAGACGACATGTGTGACCTTAGGAGAGCAACATCGTCAAACTGACTTTAAACTGTTTTTGTCTTTGAAACTAAACCTTCTGTGTCTTTAATGAACACCTGAGCAGTTTATTTAGATGCAAAAAGTCTAAAAAATCCCAATAAATGCCACAGCAGGAAAAATAGAGCTTCATTGTGACTCTTTATGGTTCAGCTCCAGTTTTGTCTGAATCTTTGATAAAGTTTTTTTCTTAGTCGTATTAAATAATCCATGTCCTGGACTCAGTCTGCTGCTAACTCTGTGAAGCCTGTTTAGTTTCATTCATCATAAGGACTTCAGTTTAAAGAAAATCATATCAGTCCCCATCCCCACTGGAAACCCACTCATGCACATGGAGAACATGGTGGGGTGGACCTGACTGATCGGGAGTCAACTCTACCTGCTGCTCCACCGTGCAGCTGCAGGTAAACTCGTCAGCAGTGCTCACAGTATCACCTGCTCCTGATGATGTCACTGTGGCCCCGCCCCCTTGGCCCAGGCTCAGGTTTTCGAATTTGCCTGTTATACGAGCAGTGATTGGCCCAAACTGTAGATTGCAGTGACAGTGTGAACAAAAGCCAAAGCTACAGTATGCATCGGACCAGTCTGCTTCACCTACAGTTACCCATAATGCAAAGCGCCTGGTCACATTTCTGATTGAAAATGGTGGGGAGCAGAGCAGCAACAATCGGAGCAGCAGAGGAAAACAAATATAGTCTACATTTTACCGTTACGTACCATATTTGTCTTCTATATTTCCACCACCTCAGATTCTCCTCATTCTTTATACTGTACTGTGATTTGTGTTTATATGTTTATTTTTCTCTACAAGTGGCCCGAATACCCCGTCACACAAAATATACGATAGGATTCCTCACTGAAATAATAACTATTCTCCACCACTGACTGATTCATATAAAATGCTGCTGCAGCCAATATCTGCAGATTAATAACTGAAATGTCAACATGCAATCTTGGTTTGTTTGTTTTGTAGATTAAAAAATATGTTTGGCAAAAAACAAAAAACAGCTAAGGCCTACTTCTGTATTCCTCAAACTTAAAACCAGCGTAGCTACAAAATCAACCAACAGAACAGTCAGACTACAAAATAAACCAACAGAACAGTCAGACTACAAAATCAACCAACAGAACAGTCAGACTACAAAATAAACCAACAGAACAGTCAGACTACAAAATAAACCAACAGAACAGTCAGACTACAGAATCAACCAACAGAACAGTCAGACTACAAAATAAACCAACAGAACAGTCGGACTACAAAATCAACCAACAGAACAGTCAGACTACAGAATAAACCAACAGAACAGTCAGACTACAGAATAAACCAACAGAACAGTCAGACTACAAAATCAACCAACAGAACAGTCAGACTACAGAATAAACCAACAGAACAGTCAGACTACAGAATGAACCAACAGAACAGTCAGACTACAAAATCAACCAACAGAACAGTCAGACTACAAAATAAACCAACAGAACAGTCAGACTACAAAATCAACCAACAGAACAGTCAGACTACAAAATAAACCAACAGAACAGTCAGACTACAAAATAAACCAACAGAACAGTCAGACTACAGAATAAACCAACAGAACAGTCAGACTACAAAATCAACCAACAGAACAGTCAGACTACAGAATAAACCAACAGAACAGTCAGACTACAGAATAAACCAACAGAACAGTCAGACTACAAAATCAACCAACAGAACAGTCAGACTACAAAATAAACTAACAGAACAGTCAGACTACAAAATAAACCAACAGAACAGTCAGACTACAAAATAAACCAACAGAACAGTCAGACTACAGAATCAACCAACAGAACAGTCAGACTACAAAATAAACCAACAGAACAGTCAGACTACAAAATAAACCAACAGAACAGTCAGACTACAAAATCAACCAACAGAACAGTCAGACTACAGAATAAACCAACAGAACAGTCAGACTACAAAATCAACCAACAGAACAGTCAGACTACAAAATCAACCAACAGAACAGTCAGACTACAGAATAAACCAACAGAACAGTCAGACTACAGAATCAACCAACAGAACAGTCAGACTACAAAATCAACCAACAGAACAGTCAGACAACAGAATAAACCAACAGAACAGTCAGACTACAGAATGAACCAACAGAACAGTCAGACTACAAAATCAACCAACAGAACAGTCAGACTACAAAATAAACCAACAGAACAGTCAGACTACAGAATAAACCTACAGAACAGTCAGACTACAGAATCAACCAACAGAACAGTCAGACTACAAAATAAACCAACAGAACAGTCAGACTACAGAATCAACCAACAGAACAGTCAGACTACAAAATAAACCAACAGAACAGTAAAAAAAACAGAATACACCAACAGAACAGTCAGACTACAGAATAAACCAACAGAACAGTCAGACTACAGAATCAACCAACAGAACAGTCAGACTACAGAATCAACCAACAGAACAGTCAGACTACAGAATAAACCAACAGAACAGTCAGACTACAGAATCAACCAACAGAACAGTCAGACTACAGAATAAACCAACAGAACAGTCAAACTACAGAATCAACCAACAGAACAGTCAGACTACAAAATAAACCAACAGAACAGTCAGACTACAGAATACACCAACAGAACAGTCAGACTACAAAATAAACCTACAGAACAGTCAGACTACAGAATAAACCAACAGAACAGTCAGACTACAAAATTATCCAACAGAACAGTCAGACTACAAAATAAACCTACAGAACAATCAGACTACAAAATAAACCAACAGAACAGTCAGACTACGAAATAAACCAACAGAACAGTCAGACTACAAAATAAACCAACAGAACAGTCAGACTAAAAAATAAACCAACAGAACAGTCGGACTACAGAATAAACCAACAGAACAGTCGGACTACAGAATATACCAACAGAACAGTCGGACTACAAAATAAACCAACAGAACAGTCAGACTACAAAATTAACCAACAGAAAAGTCAGACTACAAAATAAACCAACAGAACAGTAAAAAAAACAGAATAAACCAACAGAACAGTCAGACTACAGAATAATCCAACAGAACAGTCAGACTACAGAATCAACCAACAGAACAGTCAGACTACAGAATAAACCAACAGAACAGTCAGACTACAGAATAAACCAACAGAACAGTCGGACTACAAAATAAACCAACAGAACAGTCGGACTACAAAGTAAACCAACAGAACAGTCAGACTACAAAATAAACCAACAGAACAGTCAGACTACAAAATAAACCAACAGAACAGTCAGACTACAAAATAAACCTACAGAACAGTCAGACTACAAAATAAACCAACAGAACAGTCAGACTACAAAATAAACCAACAGAACAGTCAGACTACAGAATAAACCAACAGAACAGTCAGACTACAAAATTATCCAACAGAACAGTCAGACTACAAAATAAACCTACAGAACAGTCAGACTACAAAATAAACCAACAGAACAGTCAGACTACAAAATAAACCAACAGAACAGTCAGACTACAAAATTATCCAACAGAACAGTCAGACTACAAAATAAACCAACAGAACAGTCAGACTACAAAATAAACCAACAGAACAGTCAGACTACAAAATAAACCTACAGAACAGTCAGACTACAGAATAAACCAACAGAACAGTCAGACTACAAAATAAACCAACAGAACAGTCAGACTACAAAATAAACCAACAGAACAGTCAGACTACAAAATAAACCTACAGAACAGTCAGACTACAAAATAAACCAACAGAACAGTCAGACTACAAAGTAAACCAACAGAACAGTCAGACTACAAAATAAACCAACAGAACAGTCAGACTACAAAATTATCCAACAGAACAGTCAGACTACAAAATAAACCTACAGAACAGTCAGACTACAAAATAAACCAACAGAACAGTCAGACTACAAAATAAACCAACAGAACAGTCAGACTACAGAATAAACCAACAGAACAGTCAGACTACAAAATAAACCAACAGAACAGTCAGACTACAAAATCAACCAACAGAACAGTCAGACTACAGAATAAACCAACAGAACAGTCAGACTAAAAAATAAACCAACAGAACAGTCAGACTACAAAATCAACCAACAGAACAGTCAGACTACAGAATAAACCAACAGAACAGCAGACTACAAAATAAACCAACAGAACAGTAAAAAAAAACAGAATAAACCTACAGAACAGTCAGACTACAAAATAAACCAACAGAACAGTCAGACTACAAAATAAACCAACAGAACAGTCAGACTACAAAATAAACCTACAGAACAGTCAGACTACAAAATAAACCAACAGAACAGTCAGACTACAAAATAAACCAACAGAACAGTCAGACTACAGAATAAACCAACAGAACAGTCAGACTAAAAAATAAACCAACAGAACAGTCGGACTACAGAATAAACCAACAGAACAGTCAGACTACAGAATAAACCAACAGAACTGTCAGACTACAGAATAAACCAACAGAACAGTCGGACTACAAAATAAACCAATAGAACTGTCAGACTACAGAATCAACCAACAGAACAGTCAGACTACAAAATAAACCAACAGAACAGTCAGACTACAGAATCAACCAACAGAACAGTCAGACTACAGAATAAACCAACAGAACAGTCAGACTACAGAATAAACCAACAGAACAGTCGGACTACAGAATAAACCAACAGAACAGTCAGACTACAAAATAAACCAACAGAACAGTAAAAAAAACAGCATAAACCTACAGAACAGTCAGACTACAAAATAAACCAACAGAACAGTCAGACTACAAAATAAACCAACAGAACAGTCAGACTACAGAATAAACCAACAGAACAGTCGGACTACAGAATTAACCAACAGAACAGTCAGACTACAAAATAAACCAACAGAACAGTAAAAAAAACAGAATAAACCTACAGAACAGTCAGACTACAAAATAAACCAACAGAACAGTCAGACTACAAAATAAACCAACAGAACAGTCAGACTACAAAATAAACCAACAGAACAGTCAGACTACAAAATAAACCAACAGAACAGTCAGACTACAAAATAAGCCATCAGAACAGTCAGACTACAAAATAAACCAACAGAACAGTCAGACTACAAAATAAACCAACAGAACAGTCAGACTACAGAATAAACCAACAGAACAGTCAGACTACAGAATAAACCATTAGAACAGTCAGACTATAAAATAAACCATCAGAACAGTCAGACTATAAAATAAACCAACAGAACAGTCAGACTATAAAATAAACCAACAGAACATTCAGACTACAGAATAAACCAACAGAACAGTCAGACTACAGAATAAACCATTAGAACAGTCAGACTATAAAATAAACCATCAGAACAGTCAGACTACAGAATAAACCATCAGAACAGTCAGACTATAAAATAAACCAACAGAACAGTCAGACTACAAAATAAACCAACAGAACAGTCAGACTACAAAATAAACCAACAGAACAGTCAGACTACAAAATAAACCAACAGAACAGTCAGACTACAAAATAAACCAACAGAACAGTCAGACTACAAAATAAACCAACAGATCAGTCAGACTACAAAATAAACCAACAGAACAGTCAGACTACAGAATAAACCAACAGAACAGTCAGACTACAAAATAAACCAACAGAACAGCAGACTACAGAATAAACCAACAGAACAGTCAGACTACAGAATAAACCATCAGAACAGTCGGACTACAAAATAAACCATCAGAACAGTCAGACTACAAAATAAACCAACAGAACAGTCAGACTACAGAATAAGCCATCAGAACAGTCAGACTACAGAATAAACCAATAGAACAGTCAGACTACAGAATCAACCAACAGAACAGTCAGACTACAGAATAAACCAACAGAACAGTCAGACTACAGAATCAACCAACAGAACAGTCAGACTACAGAATAAACCAACAGAACAGTCAAACTACAAAATAAACCAACAGAACAGTCAGACTACAGAATAAGCCATCAGAACAGTCAGACTACAGACTAAACCAACAGAACAGTCAGACTACAGAATCAACCAACAGAACAGTCAGACTACAGAATAAACCAACAGAACAGTCAGACTACAGAATCAACCAACAGAACAGTCAGACTACAGAATAAACCAACAGAACAGTCAAACTACAAAATAAACCAACAGAACAGTCAGACTACAAAGTAAACCAACAGAACAGTCAGACTCCAGAATAAACCAACAGAACAGTCAGACTACAGAATAAACCAACAGAACAGTCAAACTACAAAATAAACCAACAGAACAGTCAGACTACAAAATAAACCAACAGAACAGTCAAACTACAAAATAAACCAACAGAACAGTCAGACTACAAAATAAACCAGCAGAACAGTCAGACTACAGAATTAGCCATCAGAACAGTCAAACTACAGTATAAACCAACAGAACAGTCAGACAACAGAATAAACTATCAGAACAGTCAGACCAGAAAACAAACCCAACCGAACAGTCGTACCAAAGAATTAACCCAACTGAGAGAGTATCAGGACCTCCGTCTGATGATTTCACTGAGGCCGCACCCTCTTGACCCTGCCCTCTTTGCCCAGCCTGTGGCGGTAACACAGTGACCTGCTACTGATGGTTTCACTGTGGCTCCGCTCCCTTGACCCTCGCTGGGAAGTAACACGGTGACCAGCTCATGATGATGTCACTGTGGCCCAGCCCCTTTTGCCCCGCCCCCTTGGCCCTTGCTGGGGGAGTCACATGGTGACCTGCTCCTGATGATGTCACTGTGGCCCTGCTCCTTTGCCCCGACCCCTTGACCCTGGCTTGTGAGTAACACGGTGACCTGCTCCTGATGATGTCACTGTGGCCCCGCCTCATTGGCCACGCCCCCTTGGGCCTAGCTGGGGGGTATTCCTATGCACTGATGCTCTGGCGTAGGATCTCTAATCCTCTGTTATTTCAGGCTGCGGGACAGCCCTGATCCATCTCTGTGTTGGCCCTGCAGCCTGAGGCTCGTGTTAAAGGTCAGAGGTCACAGTCAGGACAGAGTTTCCTGACCCGTCTGTGAGACCAGCTCAGTCCGGACTGGACCTCAGGTGTCTGGACCACGGTGGGACAGGTTGCAGTGAGGTCATTACTGCTGAGCACATTAAACACATCAGGCCTGTTCCTCTGCACATGTGCCGAGTCATGATGTGTTCGAGCGGTCTGCAGCTTTAATGGAGCTGCTGTGACGTGACAATTCCTCGATCATGCACACGTTCACTCCTCTTTAGACTTATTTCGGTCGTTTTGTTGTCCTGTCTCGATGACGGGAACAGGACGGCCACCTGAAGGAAGCGTTTGACTGGAGCAGAGACAGTTTATTAAATCAGAGCCTGACAAGATTTGGAAGCAATGAAAGAGACCAGACAGCCAGACAGAACTTGAACTGAACTTTCGTGCCCGCCCTCCTGTCCAATCAGAACCATTCCAGCCCCCAGGCCATGAATAAAAGCAAATAAATGTGTTTCCCATGAAACCCCAATTGGGAATTCCTGTTTCCATGTTAACATGAAGGAGAAAACTGCACTTCTGAATTATTTAACTCTGAATAATTAATTATGTATTTAAACACATCATGTAACTGTGGACAGTGTGGTTATGATTTTTATGATCATGATTGTTTTCTACATCTGAATTCTGTTTGTAGTTTGGTGTTTTTGGTTTAAAAGGTGTGACATGTCGCTGCTGACCAGTTTGTGTGTTATTGTGTTTGTGTTCACGTGCTGCTAATGTGGACCGGGCGTCGGTGGCGCAGTTGGATAGTGCGCTTGGTCGGTGATTGGGAGGTTGCAGGTTCACAGGTTCAAGCCCAGCTCCGGGCAACACATGGCGATGTGTCCTTGGGCAAGACACCTAACCCCAAGTTGCTCCCACTGCTGCGTCAGTGGTGTGTTAATGGGCATGAAAGGGCGTGAATGTGTTAGAGATACTGATGGATAACTAACAGAGAAACTCTGAACCATCAGAGAGTGAATGTGAGAGCGAATGGGTGTGAATGGGTAGGTGTGACCTGCAGTGTAAAGCAGCTTTGAGTAGTCAAAGACTAGAAAAGCGCTATATAAGCTCTAGTCCATTTACCATTTATCATTTGTGTTGTGTTTGTGATAGCACGTTGTTAACGTGTTTTGTTGTGTTATTGTGTTTGTGTTGTGTTTGTGTTAGCATGTTGTTAACGTGTTTTGTTGTTGTGTTATTGTGTTTGTGTTGTGTTCGTGTTAGCGTATTGTTAATATCTTTTGTTATTGTGTTTCTGTTGTGGTTGTGTTAGCTTGTTGTTAACATTTTTTGTTGTGTTATGTTTGTGTTGTGTTTGTATTAGCATGTTGTAAACATGTGTGTGTTGACGTGTTGTGTTGTTGACATGTGTTGTTGACATGGGGCCTGTACTACGAAGCTGGATTAGCTCTTAGAGAGATAACTTCCTGGATAAGTTTCGGGTTTTCCGCACTACGAATGTGGATCTCTTTTTATCCAGACACGTTGCCCTGGTAACTGCTGCTGAACGCCAAACCTGGTCCGGAGCAGGTTAAGTTCCAGGATAAGAGCTCACGGGGTGTGACAGACCGCCCGCTGACCAATCGGTTCTCTCGGGCGGGCATGAAAGACCGCACAGTCACCAATTTGCTGTCTTGGAAAATGGCTTGGCTCATTTCTGCCGGAACCGGTTAATGTCGGTGCGCAAATTGTAAGAGGAGCACTTCATCGGGAGCATTTTTTTCGTGACAGAAGTAATCCGCTTGATTTACCAGAAGAAATCTTGTAAGAGAGGTACAGATTTTCACGGGAGGGACTTCTATACATCTGTGACCTGCTGGAGCCTTACGTGGCAAATAATGCACTAAGGTCATTTTGAAAATATGAATGTGATTTTCCTGGTCAAATAAGTGAAAAACATTAATTGCGTTTAGACAAATGTAGAGTATTTATTAGTATGTTGACCATGATGTTTTAGCAACAATAATGGACACATAGAAAAATCGTTCTTGTCAGTATTTTTATGTTATTTCTGTCATTGGTGTTAACATATTTTAGGTTACAATCACAGATTCATGAATGCAACAAAATTAATCTAAAGGCACAGATCACAACATCTGAAGACTGCTGACAAAACTCCATGAAATGAAACAGTAACTTGTTTAATTCAAACTATTTGACATTATTTCTCAATGTCAGTGATAACATTTGATCCAAGGATGTTTACTTCTGATAAAAGACAACACATGCTGATAATTGTACTGAACTTTATTATGGATAAAGTCAAGTAACAATAATTTTGGTTTAAAGTTCAATTACAATTACATAAGTAATCATCATATCTTAAATGTTGTCTAACGTAATATGATCTCCAAATTTTGGTAGTAACACCATGACACTGAGAGACATAATTTAGTTTGAAGAAATATTTTTAAATATGTAATTTACGTTTAATTTCATTCATAGATTTATCCCAGTGTTATCAACACTGTCCATTTATTATTTTAATTAACAAAAAAGAGGAAATGTTTTACACTGTCCAATAGCGGTGAATCATGACAGTGGGACAAATGTTGTTTTAGATCCAAAGTACACTAAAAGTGAAATTAAATATTATATTTAGGCTAATTATATTACATTTAAAATAAAAAAGATAATTATTCATCACCATTTAAAATGTATGGAAAATGTAGGAAAATGTGGAAAATGTGCCGGCAATCCCTCCGGCTTCTCGCAGCTACAGTCGTGTTGCTCCTGGCCTGGATAATACTGCGGTACTCCTCAGACTTTTAAATGTTTTTTTTTTTTTTTTTTTTTTTTTTTTTGGCATTTTGTGCCTTTATTGATAGGAGAGAGACAGTGGATAGGCTTGTGAAAGGGGGTGAGAGAGTAAGGGAAGACACTCTGCAAACTGGTCACAGGTAGGATTCGAACCTGGACCAGCAGAAGCAAGTACATGGGGTGCTAACCACTACGCCAAACCAGCACCCCGACTCCTCAGACTTTTGCAGGATTATTTGCTGCTCCTCCACCATGAAGTAGGCTGCTCTCTTCTCCATTGTGGAAAATGCTCCGGGGTCGCTAACCACGCCCATTTTATGTGAGCGCGCACAGATCCCAGCCGGATTCACTTATCGAGTTGATAACGAGCCTCGTAGTACAGCAGATCTGGATGACGGAGATCCGGTGAAGTTTAGCGAGATGTCGCAGAGTTATCCTGGATGACTTAATCCAGCTTCGTAGTACATGCCCATGTTGTGTTGTTTGTGTTGTTGACATGTTGTTTTGTTGTTTTGTTGACGTGTTGTGTTCTTGTGTTGTTGACGTGTTGTTGTGTTGTTGACATGTTGTTTTGTTGTTTTGTTGACGTGTTGTGTTCTTGTGTTGTTGACGTGTTGTTGTGTTGTTGACATGTTGACATGTTGTTTTGTTGTTTTGTTGACGTGTTGTTGACGTGTTGTGTTCTTGTGTTGTTGACGTGTTGTTGTGTTGTTGACATGTTGACATGTTGTTATGTTGTTTCGTTGACGTGTTGTGTTCTTGTGTTGTTGACTTGTTGTTGTGTTGTTGACATGTGTTGTGCTGTTGAGATGTTTCTGTTATCAAGTTTGTGCTTTGTTTGTGTTGTTGTGTTGTTGATATGTTGTGTTGTTGACGTGTTGTGTTGTTGACGTGTTGTGTTTAGAGGTAAGATCTTAAGCCCGAGCCCGACCCGGCCCAAAATTTGCAGCGCTCAGTGCCAGATGTTCAAGAGGACGAGATCCGAGCCTGAACTCCCGCACAATACTCACTTTACACCGAGATGAGTGACTGCCCTGGACCACCTACCTCAGCAGGTCTGACTTCTGCAAACAGCAGCCGGTCCAGAAGCATGTATGAATGGATTCATCCGTGCGCACAGTCTCCAGCGGAGGATTTTTAAAGTCTGTTTGTTTCTGCCTTTGGTGACGAAGACTTTAGTGAACCTGCTGCGCTCTGGAGGCTTTACCCCGTGTATCTCAGATGCCCTTTCTTGTGATCTACAATGAAGCCCAGAGACCTGCTCCTGCTGCTGCTCCTCACCATGTCAGAGAGGCGCGTCCATGTGAGCACAATATCACACACAGAAACATCTTTAACAAACTTTTCCAGCGTTATTTCATTGTGTAAATGCATTTATAATGATCATAAAAATATGTAGATTATTTTAACATTAAGAAAACTTGCGTTTTTTTCTGCCAACTCAAAGAAATCAAAATAAATGTCAAATGGGCTGCTGCATTTTGCCAACGAAATAAAGCATGAACTATCACACCCGATAGAACAGACACACAAATATAAAAGATATAAATGTTTATTGAATATGCATCTTACAGTCTTGTTTAACTGGGAGAATTTGACACGCTTTAATTTGTTATCATTATGCACAGGCATCGTCACAAACGTGATCACCAGAGCAGTGCTCTGTCCGGGACTGACTGACACATCCCCTCCCTTTCCTCCTCCTCCTGAGTCCTCACAAATAAAATATAAAATTTCAGGTTTTTTCAGACTCGGACCTGCAAATCGAGTTTATTGATCGGGCTCGGGTCGGGTCGGGTCGGGTCAGGCTGGATTTTTTAGGCCCGATCTTACCTCTAGTTGTGTTGTTGTGTTGTTGATGTGTTGTTTGTGTTGTTGACGTGTTGTTTGTGTTGTTGACGTGTTGTGTTGTTTGTGTTGTTGACGTGTTGTGTTGTGTTGTTTGTGTTGTTGACATGTTTCTGTTCTTATGTTTGTGATGTGTTGTGTTGTTGCATGTTGTTTGTGTCGTTGACGTGTTGTGTTGTTGTGTTGTTGATGTGTTGTGTTGTTGACATGTTTCTGTTCTTATGTTTGTAATGTGTTGTGTTGTTGATGTGTTGTTTGTGTCGTTGACGTGTTGTGTTGTTGATGTGTTGTGTTCACTTGTGTTGACATGTTGTGTTGTTGTGTTGTTGATGTGTTGTGTTGTGTCATTGATGTGTTGTGTTGTTGTGTTTTTGATGTGTTGTGTGGTTGACTTGTTGCGTTGACGTGTTGTGTTGTTGATGTGTTGTGTTGTGTCGTTGACGTGTTGTGTTGTTGATGTGTAGTGTTGTTGATGTGTTGCTTTGTTGACTTGTTGTGTTGATGTGTTGTGTTGTTGACGTGTTGTTTGTGTTGTTGACGTGTTGTGTTGTTGACTTGTTGTGTTGACGTGTTGTGTTGTTTCTGTTGTTGACAAGTTTCTGTTCTTATGTTTGTGATGTGTTGTGTTGTTGCATGTTGTTTGTGTCGTTGACGTGTTGTGTTGTTGTGTTGTTGATGTGTTGTGTTGTTGACGTGTTGTGTTGTTGACGTGTTGTGTTGTTGACTTGTTGATGTGTTGACGTGTTGTGTTGTTGACGTGTTGTGTTGTTGACGTGTTGTGTTGTTGACGTGTTGTGTTGTTGACTTGTTGATGTGTTGACGTGTTGTGTTGTTGACGTGTTGTGTCGTTGATGTGTTGTGTTGTTGACTTGTTGTTGTGTTGACGTGTTGTGTTGTTTCTGTTGTTGACAAGTTTCTGTTCTTATGTTTGTGATGTGTTGTGTTGTTGCATGTTGTTTGTGTCGTTGATGTGTTGTGTTGTTGTGTTGTTGATGTGTTGTGTTGTTGACGTGTTGTGTTGTTGACGTGTTGTGTTGTTGACTTGTTGATGTGTTGACGTGTTGTGTTGTTGACGTGTTGTGTTGTTGACGTGTTGTGTTGTTGACGTGTTGTGTTGTTGACTTGTTGATGTGTTGACGTGTTGTGTTGTTGACGTGTTGTGTCGTTGATGTGTTGTGTTGTTGACTTGTTGATGTGTTGACGTGTTGTGTTGTTGTGTTGCAGGCGGCCTGTGCTCACTCACCATAGACAAAGCTCTGCCTGAAGATGAAGGGACGTATAAATGCAGAGCAGAGAACTCAGCAGGAAGAGCCGAGTGTTCCTGTGTGGTGCTCGTCGACGGTAAGAAAATAACATCATTTTAAACACACATTTTTTTTTTGTTGGTACCCTTCATTTAATGAAAGAAAAACCCACATGGTCACTGAAATAACTTGATAACTTGAAAATAACAAAAGTAATAAATAATAATAAATAAAAATAAAAAATCAGCAAAGGAAAATCAGACATTGATTTTAAATTTTGGTTCAGCAGAAATATTTTAAAAAACAAAATAATGAAACTGGCTTGGACAAAATGATGGTACCCCTACAAAGGATTGAAAATAATCTGCCCATAGGGACGTGTTAAACTAAGGTGTGCCCTGTAATTATCATCACAGGTGTCTTCAAGCTTGTAATCAGTCAGTCTGCCTATTTAAAGGCTGAAAAGTGGTCACTGTGCTGTTTGGTATCATGGTGTGTACCACACTGAACATGGACCACAGAAAGCTAAGGAGAGAGCTGTCTCAGGAGATTAGAAAGAAAATGATAGACAAGCATGTTAAAGGTAAAGGCTATAAGACCATCTCCAAGCAGCTTGATGTTCCTGTGACTACAGCTGCACAGATTATTCAGAAGTTTAAGGTCCACAGGACTGTAGCCAACCTCCCTGGACGTGGCTGCAGGAGGAAAACTGATGACAAACTGAAGAGACGGAGAATACGAATGGAAACCAAAGAGCCCAGAACAACTTCAAAGAGATTAGAGGAGAACTCCAAGGTCAAGGAACATCAGAGTCAGATCACACCATCATCACTGTTTGAGCCAAAGTGGACTGAAAGGAAGCTGACCAAACTAGACATCACTGTTGGAAGAAAATCATAAAAAGAGGGACTTGAATTTTCCAAAATGCATATTGACAAGCCACAAAGCTTCTGGGAGAATGTCCTTTGGACAGATGAGACAAAACTGGAGCTTTTTGGTAAGTCACATCAGCTCTATGTTCACAGACACAAAAATGAAGCATACAAAGAAAAGAACACTGTACCTACTTTAAAACATGGAGGAGGCTCAGTTATGTTCTGGGGCTGCTTTGCTGCATCTGACACAGGATGTGTTGAATCTGTGCAGGTCCAATGAAATCTGAAGACTATCAAGACATTCTGGAGTGAAATGTGCTGCCCAGTGTCAGAAAGCTTGGTCTCAGTCACAGGTCATGGGTCCTCTAACAGGATAATGAGCCAAGAATGACTCAGAACAAAACACTGGACTATTCTGAAGTGGCCCTCTATGATCCCTGATCTAAATCCTGTTGAACATTTGTGGAAGGAGCTGAAACATGCAGTCTGGAGAAGACAGCCTTCAAACCTGAGACAGCTGGAGCAGTTTGCTCATGAGGAGTGGGCCAACATACCTGTGGACAGGTGCAGGAGTCTCACTGAGAGCTACAGAAATCACCTGATTACAGAGACTGATCAAAAGGTTTAGAAACAAAAACGTAGGTAGGGGTACCATCATTTTTATCCAGGCCAGTTTCATTAGTTTGTATTTTAAAATTATTCTCTTGGACTACATGCAAAAGCAAAGTCTGATTTTCATTAGTTGATTTTCAGTACATTTTTATTTATTTTTACTTTTGTCAGTTTCAGCTTATTTCAGTGACCATGTGGGGTTTTCTCTCTTTAATGTAGGGGTACCAACAAGTTTGTCCACGTCTACATATATATATATATATATATATGTGTATATATAT
>JAZDUH010000380.1:6007500-6110000 GCA_036419115.1 Scarus forsteni | reverse complement strand
GGATAATCAGAGTGAGGCTGCTGACCCACACACAGACAGGAAATCTTCACTTTTAGAGTTCCTTCAGTTTCTCCTCTTTAAACTTCACCTGTTTATCTTTTAGACAGATGTTGATGTTTCAGACTCTAACGTCTTCACAGTTTGAGCTCTTCACTTTTAAAGTTCCTTCAGTTTCTCCTCTTTAAACTTCACCTGTTTATCTTTTAGACAGATGTTGATGTTTCAGACTCTAACATCTTCACAGTTTGAGCTCTTCACTTTTAAAGTTCCTTCAGTTTCTCCTCTTTCACCTGTTTATCTTTTAGACAGATGTTGATGTTTCAGACTCTAACGTCTTCACAGTTTGAGCTCTTCACTTTTAAAGTTCCTTCAGTTTCTCCTCTTTAAACTTCACCTGTTTATCTTTTAGACAGATGTTGATGTTTCAGACTCTAACGTCTTCATAGTTTGAGCTCTTCTGGAGTGTTTGTGTTTTGGTGGTGTTTAGAGAAAGTCTCTGAGAACATGTAATAAACACGGGGATGTTAGCTCGTCTCATGATCATGAAGCTGAGCGAGGGTCACAGATTTGACCTGAATGACCAGGAGAAGCTCCTGAAGGTCACTGAAGGTCAAACTCTGCTCCATCTCAAACATTCAGACTTTGTCCTCAGGTGTTTTCAGTCCGTTAGGTTTAGTCAGGAGTAGGGCTGAACTATTAATTTAGCAAATTAGATTAAATCACAATATGGCTTGTTGCAATTTTCAAATCACAGAAGGTTCAATATTTTTAACATTGTGATGTAGTTTTTTTGCAATTTCATGCCTTTTTTTTTACCTCTATTCAAACACTTTTTTCCCCCTTTTGGACCATTTTTACCTTTTTTAACCCCGTTTTTACAACTTTATGCCTATTTTGCCTCCGTTCATCTTTTTTTGGCCACTGTCAGAACCATTTTTGAAATTTCTACATGGTTTTTGAAATTTAATTTCAAATTTAATTCCCAAATTTGCTGCCATAATCAATTTTTGGATGGCCATAAGCCACTTTTGGATTTTTTTTGCCAATTTTTCCCCATTTTCTTTTTTTGCAATTTCAAACCTATTTTGCACCTATTTATCAACCTTTTTCTGCTTTCATACCATTTTTACCCAGTTTTTACAATTTCATACCTATTTTGCTTCTGTTCTTCACTTCTCCACTTTTTTCTCAAATCTTTTATCCTTAGATTAATTTCATGTCATATTGATTTTACTATAAAAAGATCTCCTGCTTATGTTTGTTTAAGAATACAGAAGATGAGGAACATTAAAACAATCGCAGAGTAAATCGCAATATTGGGGAAAAAATCACAATTAGATTATTTTTCCAAATCGTTCAGCCCTAATCAGGAGGTCCTTCAGCCCTGTTTGATTGTTCATGCAGACTCACTGCTGCGTTTGACTCTTGATAAAATGGACTGCTCATTTATTCTCTCTCTCTCTCTCTCTCGCTCGCCCATGTGCAGACCCCACAGAAAACTCTCCGGCGGATAAGAAGTCGAAGAAGGCGACTCCGACCTCAGAGAGTGAGTTTCCAAAATATGCAGCAGCCTCTTTCCTTTTGTCCCAATAAGGAGCTGCAGGCTGGGACCACTGGTTCCCACACACACACACACACACACACACACACACACACACACACACACACACACACACACACACACACACACACACACACACACACACACACACACACACTCCCATGAGGTCTATTTGGAGCGGCTCTGTGTATCATTGAAACCATCACTGTCAGATTATTAGTCCTCCAGGCTCCTCTCACGTGAGGACTACGTATCCCATCAGCCCCTCTGCCTGGTGATCAGTCTAAGTGTCCAGCCTCTTCCCTGTCGTCATGGCGACTGTTTGTTTACATGCTCTCCAGATGTTCACCTTCCTCCTCTGATCGTCGTAACTGCAGCAGCTTTTCTGTCGTTAACGTGAAAGTTTAATGATTCATGAAACAGCATAAATCTGTCTGAGACTTTCTCTGACGCTCCAGCTGCAGGCTCACCTGTGTCCGTCAGCTCACCTGCCTCCACATAGACCAGGTAGTCCAGATGTTCAGGGGTGTTCCTGTCAGACAACTACCCAAGTCCCCCGATCCAAGTCCCAAGTCGAGTCGAGATATGATCCAAGGCTCAAGTTTTTTATGCTGTGAGCAAGTCAAGTTTATGTTTATGTCCAGTTGAGTCAAGTCAAGACTAGGGATGGGTACCTTTCACATTTGAACAGATACCATACTGATGCCCGGTACCTGGGAATTGGTATCGGTACTCAACTGTACCAATTTTCAGTACTTTTGCGTGTTTTTATGGGGTAATAAATATTAATTTGTTTAATATTAAGATCTCACATTTTTTCAATGTAAATTTATTTCTCAATCAGTGGCGATTGCTCTAAGACTGCAAGGGAAGCTCAGCTTCCCCTAAAATGTCCCCCAAAAAAGTGTTGATATGTCCTGCTGTGTGTACATTTCATTGACTAAATCTGCTCTAGAATACCTTCATCTTTAGTTCAGAATCAGCTACTTATCACAGGTAACTGGAGCGACTTCCTTCTCATTCATCCCCGCAGCGTCTCAGCGCTTTAACACAGTCGGACGCTGAGTGTCTTCTGACTTCGATGGGGAAGCGTAGAGTGGGTTGTTCCACTGTGGAAACTGGACGGTCATTGGATAAACGCTGGGCTTTGTCCCGCCCATCGGACGCTCAGCGTCTCTGGGGGTCTATGAGGCAGTGGGCTGGCCTGGACGCTCAGCTTCTGCATGATGATTGGATGATCTGTCTGAGGCCGAATCCTTTTCTGATTGACAGTGAAATGAGCCAATCAGCGATCTTGAAGGCTCATCCTTCACCGGTGTATCTTCTAAGTTGTACATTCAGTTGTTCTGGACTGATTCGGAGCATTTGTCGGTCACCAGCGACTTTATCTTTCTTAAAAACGACTAGCGTTGTGTTTGAAGATTCTCTCCTGCCACCTTTTCTTTTCACAAACGAGCAGCTGTGGCTGGGGAGCTTCTCTCCCTCTCACTCACACTCACAGCCTGTCAAACAGTAGTTTCACGTAGCAGCTCCAGCTGCTAGCAAGCTGCACATCATGGCAGATAGTATGAATGTTGTAGACCAGTTTTTGGCGAGGCCATTTGATAGTCTTCCTTACGAAGAGAAAATTAGAGTCAAACAGCAGGGCAGATCAACTCCTAAGACTGATTTCGTTTAAAAGGTGGGGAAAAGTATCAGATCTTTTCAGCATTCCTGGTATGACAAGGTGAGCTGGCTCACTGGAAGTGCTGTCACAAATAAAATGTGTTGTCTGGTCAAAAGTGAGTTTTGGGGAATAAAATCCCAGGAAAAGACACCTAGTTGGTACAACAGGGTCACAGATCATTTACATAAATAAATAAATTTATGATGTAGGCCAGAAAAAAAATGAGCTTCCCCTCCCTGACTGACCAGCAGCCGCCACTGTTCTCAATATATAAAATTTGACGGATATATATCAAAACAACATTCAACTGTTTGTATTGTAACATTGTAGTTGTTCCAAAAATGTCTTCAACATGAAAACCAGAAACTAAAATGAACCACAACTTAATAAATGAACTGCAGCCCTCACTTTAACTTTAGGGCAGTTTAACAATGGGTCCAACAGAGCTGTAAATAAAAAAAACATTTACATTAACGTTACAAAGTACGATGAACCGACCTGATAATGATAACTGACGCACATTAAAATGCCAAGCTAATACCATCTTAAACACGAGGCTTATTTACCTGGACCAGGTATCCTCCTTGTCCCATTTGCTGCCATCACCAAATGTTAAGGCCATTTCTTTTCCTGTGTTTCTGGCTGCAGACGACTAGTCTCCATTGGACACAGGCGTGCTAACAGTGCTGAATGAATCCTTTGTGCTCGTAGATCTGAGGCTATCAAAAATTGTGCACTCTTCAGCTTTAAGGAAAATTTGTGCGTCACCAGGTGCTTCCTCAGATTTGAAGTATTTCCTCCGCTGGCCTTACACTTGGTGTCACAAATATTGCAGCGAGCATAATCTCCATCACATTTAATAAAGTAGAGCCATACTTTAGAGCACTTTCTCTCAGCCATGCTTGCTTTGTTGACTGAGCCCGCGGCTGCTGACATCATTATGCTATTGCTGTGCTGCGTTCAAGTCCGGTATGGAAATTCACCTACTCTACCCAATAGTATGTCTGCTTCTTCTACTCCCTCACAGTCACAAGGATGCGTTTAGGTACCTAAACATGGCACCGTTTGATTTACGTGAATCGGTACTCTGTAGTACCTACAGAATTCAGTCGGTGCCTCTTAAAGTACCGAATTCAGTACCCATCCCTAGCACAGGTTTAGTTTAGTTGAGTCACAGGTTAGGTTTAGTTTAGTTGAGTCACAGGTTAGGTTTAGTTTAGTTGAGTCACAGGTTAGGTTTAGTTTAGTTGAGTCACAGGTTAGGTTTAGTTTAGTTGAGTCACAGGTTAGGTTTAGTTTAGTTGAGTCACAGGTTAGGTTTAGTTTAGTTGAGTCATGGGTTAGGTTTAGTTTAGCTGAGTCACGGGTTAGGTTTAGTTTAGTTGAGTCACGGGTTAGGTTTAGTTTAGTTGAGTCACAGGTTAGGTTTAGTTTACTGGAGTCACAGGTTAGGTTTAGTTTAGTTGAGTCACAGGTTGGGTTTAGTTTGGTTGAGTCACAGGTTAGGTTTAGTTTAGTTGAGTCATGGGTTAGGTTTAGTTTAGCTGAGTCACGGGTTAGGTTTAGTTTAGTTGAGTCACGGGTTAGGTTTAGTTTAGTTGAGTCACAGGTTAGGTTTAGTTTACTGGAGTCACAGGTTAGGTTTAGTTTAGTTGAGTCACAGGTTAGGTTTAGTTTAGTTGAGTCACAGGTTAGGTTTAGTTTAGTTGAGTCACAGGTTAGGTTTAGTTTAGTTGAGTCACGGGTTAGGTTTAGTTTAGTTGAGTCACGGGTTAGGTTTAGTTTAGTTGAGTCACAGGTTAGGTTTAGTTTAGTTGAGTCACAGGTTAGGTTTAGTTTACTGGAGTCACGGTTATTTCAGGTCCGTTGTTCCCTGCCCACCCAAAAGCAGTCAGGTTTATATCATGAAGAGACAAACCTCATCTTCATGAGGTGATTAGAGGAGCATTAAGCTGTTCATTAACCCTTTACTACGTTACATGTCAGATCATTTAGACTGAGGCAGATGGGAAAGGCTACATTCCTTAAAGAAATTACACGGTTAATACAAAAACACGTTGATTTGGAACATTTTGCAACATTTAAATTGCAGCTCAAACTTCCTTTCTGATATTTTTGAAGTGTATTTTTTAGAGCTGGCTACCTTATAACAGTGTGAATGAACAGTTTAAAGAGCTTCACACAGCAAATACTTATACTAATGCTGCATTCCAGTCATGCTGGGAAGTTGGGATTTCCAAGTCCCAAGTGGGAAATTTCATCTGGAGCCACCTCAGGGGATCTTCATTCAAAGATGGCTGCCCCCAGTGTAAACAGATATTACGGTCCATTAATATTGTGTTTATCTGCACTTCTGCCTCCTGTTTATGGCTCTAAGTCGGCCTGAACTCAGGATTGTTCATGTTGTATTTATGGAAATGATGTTGTAGTGATATTCACAGTCTTCATGTTGTGTTTGTTGACTACAGTGCAGGGCGTGCTAACAACGGCTAACATTAGCCTGGCAGATCAGCACTTTTTTCTGACTTTGTGACACAACAGAGATACACAACAGAGATACACAACAGAGACACACAACAGAGATACACAACAGAGATACACAACAGAGAGTACACAACAGAGATACACAACAGAGATACACAACAGAGAAACACAACAGAGATACACAACAGAGAGTACACAACAGAGATACACAACAGAGATACACAACAGAGATACACAACAGAGATACACAACAGAGAGTACACAACAGAGATACACAACAGAGAGTACACAACAGAGATACACAACAGAGATACACAACAGAGATACACAACAGAGAGTACACAACAGAGATACACAACAGAGATACACAACAGAGAGTACACAACAGAGATACACAACAGAGACACACAACAGAGATACACAACAGAGAGTACACAACAGAGATACACAACAGAGAGTACACAACAGAGATACACAACAGAGATACACAACAGAGATACACAACAGAGAGTACACAACAGAGAGTACACAACAGAGATACACAACAGAGATACACAACAGAGATACACAACAGAGAGTACACAACAGAGATACACAACAGAGATACACAACAGAGAGTACACAACAGAGATACACAACAGAGACACACAACAGAGATACACAACAGAGATACACAACAGAGATACACAACAGAGAGTACACAACAGAGATACACAACAGAGAGTACACAACAGAGATACACAACAGAGATACACAACAGAGACACACAACAGAGATACACAACAGAGAGTACACAACAGAGATACACAACAGAGAGTACACAACAGAGATACACAACAGAGATACACAACAGAGATACACAACAGAGAGTACACAACAGAGATACACAACAGAGATACACAACAGAGAGTACACAACAGAGATACACAACAGAGATACACAACAGAGACACACAACAGAGATACACAACAGAGATACACAACAGAGACACACAACAGAGATACACAACATAGAGTACACAACAGAGAGTACACAACAGAGACACACAACAGAGATACACAACAGAGATACACAACAGAGATACACAACAGAGAGTACACAACAGAGAGTACACAACAGAGTACACAACAGAGATACACAACAGAGAGTACACAACAGAGATACACAACAGAGAGTACACAACAGAGATACACAACAGAGAGTACACAACAGAGAGTACACAACAGAGATACACAACAGAGATACACAACAGAGAGTACACAACAGAGATACACAACAGAGAGATACACAACAGAGATACACAACAGAGATACACAACAGAGAGTACACAACAGAGATACACAACAGAGAGTACACAACAGAGATACACAACAGAGAGTACACAACAGAGATACACAACAGAGAGTACACAACAGAGATACACAACAGAGAGTACACAACAGCGAATACACAACAGAGATACACAACAGAGATACACAACAGAGATACACAACAGAGAGTACACAACAGAGATACACAACAGAGAGTACACAACAGAGATACACAACAGAGAGTACACAACAGCGAATACACAACAGAGATACACAACAGAGATACACAACAGAGAGTACACAACAGAGAGTACACAACAGAGATACACAACAGAGAGTACACAACAGAGATACACAACAGAGAGTACACAACAGAGATACACAACAGAGATACACAAAAGAGAGTACACAACAGAGAGTACACAACAGAGATACACAACAGAGATACACAACAGAGAGTACACAACAGAGAGTACACAACAGAGATACAAAACAGAGAGTACACAACAGAGATACACAACAGAGATACACAACAGCGAATACACAACAGAGATACACGACAGAGATACACGACAGAGATACACGACAGAGATACACAACAGAGATACACAACAGAGAGTACACAACAGAGATACACAACAGAGAGTACACAACAGAGATACACAACAGCGAATACACGACAGAGATACACAACAGAGAGTACACAACAGAGATACACAACAGAGATACACGACAGAGATACACAACAGAGATACACAACAGAGAGTACACAACAGAGATACACAACAGAGAGTACACAACAGAGAGTACACAACAGAGAGTACACAACAGAGATACACAACAGAGAGTACACAACAGAGAGTACACAACAGAGAGTACACAACAGAGATACACAACAGAGATACACAACAGAGAGTACACAACAGAGATACACAACAGAGAGTACACAACAGAGATACACAACAGAGAGTACACAACAGAGATACACAACAGAGAATAAACAACAGAGAGTACACAACAGAGATACACAACAGAGATACACAACAGAGATACACAACAGAGAGTACACAACAGAGATACACAACAGAGAGTACACAACAGAGAGTACACAACAGAGATACACAACAGAGATACACAACAGAGAGTACACAACAGAGATACACAACAGCGAATACACAACAGAGAATACACAACAGAGATACACAACAGAGAGTACACAACAGAGAGTACACAACAGAGAATACACAACAGAGATACACAACAGAGAATACACAACAGAGAATACACAACAGAGAGTACACTACAGAGAATACACAACAGAGATACACAACAGAGATACACAACAGAGATACACAACAGAGAGTACACAACAGAGATACACAACAGAGATACACAACAGAGATACACAACAGAGAGTACACAACAGAGAAACACAACAGAGAAACACAACAGAGAGTACACAACAGAGATACACAACAGAGATACACAACAGAGATACACAACAGAGATACACAACAGAGACACACAACAGAGAGTACACAACAGAGATACACAACAGAGATACACAACAGAGATACACAACAGAGACACACAACAGAGATACACAACAGAGATACACAACAGAGAGTACACAACAGAGATACACAACAGAGATACACAACAGAGATACACAACAGAGATACACAACAGAGAGTACACAACAGAGATACACAACAGAGATACACAACAGAGATACACAACAGAGATACACAACAGAGAGTACACAACAGAGATACACAACAGAGAGTACACAACAGAGATACACAACAGAGAGTACACAACAGAGATACACAACAGAGACACAACAGAGATACACAACAGAGATACACAACAGAGAGTACACAACAGAGATACACAACAGAGACACACAACAGAGATACACAACAGAGAGTACACAACAGAGATACACAACAGAGAGTACACAACAGAGATACACAACAGAGATACACAACAGAGATACACAACAGAGAGTACACAACAGAGAGTACACAACAGAGACACACAACAGAGATACACAACAGAGAGTACACAACAGAGATACACAACAGAGAGATACACAACAGAGTACACAACAGAGATACACAACAGAGACACACAACAGAGATACACAACAGAGATACACAACAGAGATACACAACAGAGAGTACACAACAGAGATACACAACAGAGAGTACACAACAGAGATACACAACAGAGATACACAACAGAGACACACAACAGAGATACACAACAGAGTACACAACAGAGATACACAACAGAGAGTACACAACAGAGATACACAACAGAGATACACAACAGAGATACACAACAGAGAGTACACAACAGAGAGATACACAACAGAGATACACAACAGAGAGTACACAACAGAGATACACAACAGAGATACACAACAGAGACACACAACAGAGATACACAACAGAGATACACAACAGAGACACACAACAGAGATACACAACATAGAGTACACAACAGAGAGTACACAACAGAGACACACAACAGAGATACACAACAGAGATACACAACAGAGAAACACAACAGAGAGTACACAACAGAGAGTACACAACAGAGTACACAACAGAGATACACAACAGAGAGTACACAACAGAGATACACAACAGAGAGTACACAACAGAGATACACAACAGAGAGTACACAACAGAGATACACAACAGAGATACACAACAGAGATACACAACAGAGAGTACACAACAGAGATACACAACAGAGATACACAACAGAGAATAAACAACAGAGATACACAACAGAGAGTACACAACAGAGATACACAACAGAGAGTACACAACAGAGATACACAACAGAGAGTACACAACAGAGATACACAACAGAGAGTACACAACAGAGATACACAACAGAGTACACAACAGAGATACACAACAGAGATACACAACAGAGATACACAACAGAGATACACAACAGAGAGTACACAACAGAGATACACAACAGAGAGTACACAACAGAGATACACAACAGAGAGTACACAACAGCGAATACACAACAGAGATACACAACAGAGATACACAACAGAGAGTACACAACAGAGAGTACACAACAGAGATACACAACAGAGAGTACACAACAGAGATACACAACAGAGAGTACACAACAGAGATACACAACAGAGATACACAAAAGAGAGTACACAACAGAGAGTACACAACAGAGATACACAACAGAGATACACAACAGAGAGTACACAACAGAGAGTACACAACAGAGATACAAAACAGAGAGTACACAACAGAGATACACAACAGAGATACACAACAGAGATACACAACAGAGAGTACACAACAGAGAGATACACGACAGAGATACACGACAGAGATACACAACAGAGATACACAACAGAGAGTACACAACAGAGATACACAACAGAGAGTACACAACAGAGATACACAACAGCGAATACACGACAGAGATACACAACAGAGAGTACACAACAGAGATACACAACAGAGATACACGACAGAGATACACAACAGAGATACACAACAGAGAGTACACAACAGAGATACACAACAGAGAGTACACAACAGAGTACACAACAGAGAGTACACAACAGAGATACACAACAGAGTACACAACAGAGAGTACACAACAGAGAGTACACAACAGAGATACACAACAGAGATACACAACAGAGAGTACACAACAGAGATACACAACAGAGAGTACACAACAGAGATACACAACAGAGAGTACACAACAGAGATACACAACAGAGAATAAACAACAGAGAGTACACAACAGAGATACACAACAGAGATACACAACAGAGATACACAACAGAGAGTACACAACAGAGATACACAACAGAGACACACAACAGAGAGTACACAACAGAGATACACAACAGAGATACACAACAGAGAGTACACAACAGAGATACACAACAGCGAATACACAACAGAGAATACACAACAGAGATACACAACAGAGAGTACACAACAGAGAGTACACAACAGAGAATACACAACAGAGATACACAACAGAGAATACACAACAGAGAATACACAACAGAGAGTACACTACAGAGAATACACAACAGAGATACACAACAGAGATACACAACAGAGATACACAACAGAGAGTACACAACAGAGATACACAACAGAGATACACAACAGAGATACACAACAGAGAGTACACAACAGAGAAACACAACAGAGAAACACAACAGAGAGTACACAACAGAGATACACAACAGAGATACACAACAGAGAGTACACAACAGAGATACACAACAGAGAGTACACAACAGCGAATACACAACAGAGATACACAACAGAGATACACAACAGAGAGTACACAACAGAGAGTACACAACAGAGATACACAACAGAGATACACAACAGAGATACACAACAGAGAGTACACAACAGAGATACACAACAGAGAGTACACAACAGAGAGTACACAACAGAGATACACAACAGAGATACACAACAGAGAGTACACAACAGAGAGTACACAACAGAGATACAAAACAGAGATACACAACAGAGATACACAACAGAGATACACAACAGCGAATACACAACAGAGATACACAACAGAGATACACAACAGAGAGTACACAACAGAGATACACAACAGAGATACACAACAGAGAGTACACAACAGAGAGTACACAACAGAGATACACAACAGAGAGTACACAACAGAGAGTACACAACAGAGATACACAACAGAGAGTACACAACAGAGAGTACACAACAGAGAGTACACAACAGAGATACACAACAGAGAGTACACAACAGAGATACACAACAGAGAGTACACAACAGAGAGTACACAACAGAGATACACAACAGAGAGTACACAACAGAGATACACAACAGAGATACACAACAGAGAGTACACAACAGAGATACACAACAGAGAGTACACAACAGAGATACACAACAGAGAGTACACAACAGCGAATACACAACAGAGATACACAACAGAGAGTACACAACAGAGATACACAACAGAGAGTACACAACAGAGAGTACACAACAGAGAGTACACAACAGAGATACACAACAGAGAGTACACAACAGAGAGTACACAACAGAGATACACAACAGAGAGTACACAACAGAGTGTACACAACAGAGATACACATCAGAGAGTACACAACAGAGATACACAACAGAGAGTACACAACAGAGAGTACACAACAGAGAAACACAACAGAGAGTACACAACAGAGAGTACACAACAGAGATACACAACAGAGATACACAACAGAGATACACAACAGAGATACACAACAGAGAGTACACAACAGAGATACACAACAGAGATACACAACAGAGAGTACACAACAGAGAGTACACAACAGAGAGTACACAACAGAGATACACAACAGAGAGTACACAACAGAGAGTACACAACAGAGATACACAACAGAGAGTACACAACAGAGAGTACACAGCAGAGATACACAACAGAGAGTACACAACAGAGATACACAACAGAGAGTACACAACAGAGATACACAACAGAGATACACAACAGAGATACACAACAGAGAATACACAACAGAGATACACAACAGAGAGTACACAACAGAGAGTACACAACAGAGAGTACACAACAGAGATACACAACAGAGATACACAACAGAGAGTACACAACAGAGATACACAACAGAGAGTACACAACAGAGAGTACACAACAGAGATACACAACAGAGAGTACACAACAGAGAGTACACAACAGAGATACACAACAGAGAGTACACAACAGAGAGTACACAACAGAGATACACAACAGAGAGTACACAACAGAGATACACAACAGAGATACACAACAGAGAGTACACAACAGAGATACACAACAGAGATACACAACAGAGAGTACACAACAGAGAGTACACAACAGAGATACACAACAGAGATACACAACAGAGAGTACACAACAGAGAGTACACAACAGAGATACACAACAGAGATACACAACAGAGATACACAACAGAGAGTACACAACAGAGATACACAACAGAGAGTACACAACAGAGATACACAACAGAGATACACAACAGAGAGTACACAACAGAGAGTACACAACAGAGAGTACACAACAGAGAGTACACAACAGAGATACACAACAGAGAGTACACAACAGAGAGTACACAACAGAGATACACAACAGAGATACACAACAGAGAGTACACAACAGAGAGTACACAACAGAGATACACAACAGAGATACACAACAGAGAGTACACAACAGAGAGTACACAACAGAGATACACAACAGAGATACACAACAGAGATACACAACAGAGAGTACACAACAGAGAGTACACAACAGAGATACACAACAAAGAGTACACAACAGAGAGTACACAACAGAGATACACAACAGAGAGTACACAACAGAGATACACAACAGAGATACACAACAGAGACTACACAACAGAGATACACAACAGAGAGTACACAACAGAGATACACAACAGAGAGTACACAACAGAGATACACAACAGAGAGTACACAACAGAGATACACAACAGAGATACACAACAGAGATACACAACAGAGAGTACACAACAGAGATACACAACAGAGACACACAACAGAGATACACAACAGAGAGTACACAACAGAGATACACAACAGAGATACACAACAGAGAGTACACAACAGAGATACACAACAGAGATACACAACAGAAGATACACAACAGAGAGTACACAACAGAGATACACAACAGAGAGTACACAACAGAGATACACAACAGAGAGTACACAACAGAGATACACAACAGAGATACACAACAGAGAATACACAACAGAGAGTACACAACAGAGATACACAACAGAGAGTACACAACAGAGAGTACACAACAGAGATACACAACAGAGAGTACACAACAGAGAGTACACAACAGCGAATACACAACAGAGATACACAACAGAGAGTACACAACAGAGATACACAACAGAGAGTACACAACAGAGAGTACACAACAGAGAGTACACAACAGAGATACACAACAGAGAGTACACAACAGAGATACACAACAGAGAGTACACAACAGATACACAACAGAGATACACAACAGAGATACACAACAGAGAGTACACAACAGAGATACACAACAGAGAGTACACAACAGAGAGTACACAACAGAGATACACAACAGAGATACACAACAGAGAGTACACAACAGAGATACACAACAGAGAGTACACAACAGAGATACACAACAGAGATACACAACAGAGAGTACACAACAGAGAGTACACAACAGAGATACATTACAGAGATACACAACAGAGAGTACACAACAGAGATACACAACAGAGATACACAACAGAGATACACAACAGAGAGTACACAACAGAGAGTACACAACAGAGAGTACACAACAGAGATACACAACAGAGAGTACACAACAGAGATACACAACAGAGAGTACACAACAGAGAGTACACAACAGAGATACACAACAGAGAGTACACAACAGAGAGTACACAACAGAGATACACAACAGAGAGTACACAACAGAGATACACAACAGAGATACACAACAGAGATACACAACAGAGATACACAACAGAGATACACAACAGAGAGTACACAACAGAGAGTACACAACAGAGATACACAACAGAGATACACAACAGAGAGTACACAACAGAGAGTACACAACAGAGAGTACACAACAGAGATACACAACAGAGATACACAACAGAGATACACAACAGAGAGTACACAACAGAGATACACAACAGAGAGTACACAACAGAGAGTACACAACAGAGATACACAACAGAGATACACAACAGAGAGTACACAACAGAGATACACAACAGAGATACACAACAGAGAGTACACAACAGAGATACACAACAGAGAGTACACAACAGAGAGTACACAACAGAGATACACAACAGAGAGTACACAACAGAGAGTACACAACAGAGAGTACACAACAGAGATACACAACAGAGATACACAACAGAGATACACAACAGAGAGTACACAACAGAGATACACAACAGAGAGTACACAACAGAGAGTACACAACAGAGAGTACACAACAGAGATACACAACAGAGATACACAACAGAGAGTACACAACAGAGAGTACACAACAGAGATACACAACAGAGAGTACACAACAGAGAGTACACAACAGAGATACACAACAGAGATACACAACAGAGATACACAACAGAGAGTACACAACAGAGAGTACACAACAGAGATACACAACAGAGAGTACACAACAGAGAGTACACAACAGAGATACACAACAGAGAGTACACAACAGAGATACACAACAGAGAGTACACAACAGAGAGTACACAACAGAGAGTACACAACAGAGAGTACACAACAGAGATACACAACAGAGAGTACACAACAGAGAGTACACAACAGAGAGTACACAACAGAGATACACAACAGAGAGTACACAACAGAGATACACAACAGAGAGTACACAACAGAGAGTACACAACAGAGAGTACACAACAGAGATACACAACAGAGATACACAACAGAGATACACAACAGAGAGTACACAACAGAGATACACAACAGAGAGTACACAACAGAGAGTACACAACAGAGATACACAACAGAGATACACAACAGAGAGTACACAACAGAGATACACAACAGAGATACACAACAGAGAGTACACAACAGAGATACACAACAGAGATACACAACAGAGATACACAACAGAGAGTACACAACAGAGAGTACACAACAGAGAGTACACAACAGAGATACACAACAGAGAGTACACAACAGAGAGTACACAACAGAGAGTACACAACAGAGAGATACACAACAGAGATACACAACAGAGAGTACACAACAGAGAGTACACAACAAAGAGTACACAACAGAGAGTACACAACAGAGAGTACACAACAGAGAGTACACAACAGAGAGTACACAACAGAGAGTACACAACAGAGAGTACACAACAGAGAGTACACAACAGAGAGTACACAACAGAGATACACAACAGAGAGTACACAACAGAGAGTACACAACAGAGAGTACACAACAGAGAGTACACAACAGAGAGTACACAACAGAGATACACAACAGAGAGTACACAACAGAGAGTACACAACAGAGAGTACACAACAGAGATACACAACAGAGAGTACACAACAGAGATACACAACAGAGATACACAACAGAGAGTACACAACAGAGAGTACACAACAGAGAGTACACAACAGAGATACACAACAGAGATACACAACAGAGAGTACACAACAGAGAGTACACAACAGAGAGTACACAACAGAGAGTACACAACAGAGATACACAACAGAGAGTACACAACAGAGAGTACACAACAGAGAGTACACAACAGAGATACACAACAGAGATACACAACAGAGAGTACACAACAGAGAGTACACAACAGAGATACACAACAGAGAGTACACAACAGAGAGATACACAACAGAGAGTACACAACAGAGAGTACAACAGAGAGTACACAACAGAGAGTACACAACAGAGAGTACACAACAGAGAGTACACAACAGAGATACACACAACAGAGAGTACACAACAGAGATACACAACAGAGATACACAACAGAGAGTACACAACAGAGATACACAACAGAGATACACAACAGAGAGTACACAACAGAGAGTACACAACAGAGATACACAACAGAGAGTACACAACAGAGAGTACACAACAGAGATACACAACAGAGAGTACACAACAGAGAGTACACAACAGAGATACACAACAGAGAGTACACAACAGAGATACACAACAGAGATACACAACAGAGAGTACACAACAGAGATACACAACAGAGAGTACACAACAGAGAGTACACAACAGAGAGTACACAACAGAGAGTACACAACAGAGATACACAACAGAGAGTACACAACAGAGAGTACACAACAGAGATACACAACAGAGATACACAACAGAGAGTACACAACAGAGAGTACACAACAGAGAGTACACAACAGAGATACACAACAGAGATACACAACAGAGAGTACACAACAGAGATACACAACAGAGATACACAACAGAGATACACAACAGAGAGTACACAACAGAGATACACAACAGAGAGTACACAACAGAGATACACAACAGAGATACACAACAGAGATACACAACAGAGATACACAACAGAGAGTACACAGCCTGTTAACATATCATAGGGACTGTGGAGCAGGTCTTTCCTCAGATGAGCAGGACTCAGCAGAGGGCTGACACACTGATGTTTACATGTTTCACACTCTGGTATCTGTCTTTACTGTGAGTGTGTGTCCTGCAGCTCGTCTGTGTGTCTTCATCTCCATGATCCTCCTCTTCATCATGTGTGGACACAGCTCAGTGTTGATGCTCTGACATGAGCTCTGCTGCTCTGGTTTGAGTCTGAGCTTTCAGGCTAACATGCTAACATGCTAACCTTCACTCCTGAAGGCTGGACGGTAAATCAGTCACACGTTGAACTCGCAGAATGTGATGTGAATGTTTTAGGGTTTTTTTTGAATGAGCTGATTTGTTTGTGCAGAGCTGACATTCTCTGAAGGTCGTCTGTCTCTGTCTGAATAAGAGCTCTGTTTCACTCCACAGGAAAACCAGTATTTCAGTTCCTCAGATGAAAACAGGACGTGGACCTCCTGAGTGAAACCCCAGAATACTGTGGCCCCATCCACACAAAGACAAACTGAGGTCTAAATGCATACGTTTTGCTGAATCTGTGTATCATCCATATGAAGACGGCGTTTTGGGGGTCTGTAAACGATCATGTTTGAAACCAGGTTCCAGAGTGGAAAGATTTTGAAATGCCGTATACACAGCTCTGTGATTACTGGCTCTCTGTAACTTTTCAGATACGCTTACGTCATAGTTTCATATCTTTATTGACACACGTGTCACTCGCGGCAACAACAACAACAACAATGGCGGCGTACGGTGTAGCATATGTGCTGATGAAGCTAGTGACCCTACTATCCCTGTGTCAGCAAAGTCTCCTTCTTCTCAATCACCACCGAGTTGAACAAACAATGATGGAGGACACATTACAGCACTTTATGATCACTGTATCACAATCTCTGTTTATGACTTTTGCTGCAAGTGCCCATGCCCACTGTTTTTTCATCTGTTTCCACTTGTTTCCATCATATTGTTACAGCGCCCCTAGAGGTCTGCCATGTGTTTTACAGTTTTGATGTGTATCGAGTGCATTCATGCAGACGCACACATTTTCTGAGACGCCTTCGTCGTTTTGGAAACTGTTCAGTGTTTTGTCTTCGTGTGGATGGGGCCTCAGAGTCCAGACCTCGATGTTCTGAAGTCTTCTATGAAACTGAAGGGCTGGTTTTCTGCCCCTGTTGAACAGTTGGTGATTAAAGGGTTAAACTGATCTGGTTTGGTGACCTTGGAGACGCTCAGGTCGATGTGGTCTGCTCCTTTATGACCTTCAAACATGTTTGACCTTGAGCGGAGAGGTCATCTGTGACCTCAGGTCCACCTGATGAAGCTGAGTGATGCTGTCAGGACATGAGCGTCCTTATAAGGGCAAAGAGGCGGAGCCAAGAGTGTCCCTGACCTCTGCTCCTGTCACAGTTTGCTGACACTCAGCCTCTCTCTGGATGTCATGACGGGTCAAAGGTCATCCTCAGAGTCCCTGGCTGTGTCTGAAATGTCTTACTAACTACTCATGCTAAGTGTGACGTCTAAATGAGTGTGTAGAGTGTTCACATTAGATAGTGTGAAAAGATTGAGTGTGTCAGAAATACCTGGATGTATACTATATCGGAAAAAATGTATAGTATGTGAGGTGGGCATACTAGTCACACTCAATGCCCCATAATGCATTGCCATACGTAGGTACGTATTAATCAAGTGCTGGAGGTGAAGGATGGATCGTCTTCAGTGTCTGCGGGCAGTCAACATTTTATTGTATTTGTGAAGTTACTGATTATAATATTGTTAATATGATAAATGTTAAATCATCTTGAGACCAGCATTCAGCTAAAAATCAGCCACTAGCAAACTTCCTTTTTTCAAAATAAAAGCATCTTTTATTATCTCCTTTTAGTTCTTTAACACTTTTGTAAATGGGCTCTTGTTTTGGAGCTGATAGGAAGTTTCTTCAATAGCATAATGACGTGCATGATGAAATGCCAAAATCAAATTTGTATCCATGTGTTTTATGGCTCAAATGACCACATTTTGGTATTCTACGTGGTGATTTTCTCCCTAAAATGCTCTCTGAACTTTCAAATGTAGCAAATCAACAGAGATATTTGATAGCCTGGTGTGCTTCTGATTTTTGTTGTCGGAGGTTTGAAATGCATCATGGGAAACTTAGTAGTATACTACAGTGTGAACGGTTGGCATTCTAATCATACTTATAGTATGTAGTATACAGTATGTACACATGAGTTTGTAGTACGTTAGTATGACATTTTGGACCTGCCTGATGAACTCTGACCCCATTCATGATCAAACAGGAGGAAGCTTCTGCACCGTGGGAGAGTCACTAACATCAGGACAAACATCAGGATCATTGTTCTGAACATCTGAGCCCAGATCTACTGTGGCTTCACTAACTGTAACAGCATCTCTAACATCTGCCTGATCTGAACACTCTGACCAGAGAAGACCTCTGCTCTGTCCCACAGCCTGATCCATCTCTGCAGTCTGAAGATCAGAGCTGACAGCATAGAGAGGATGGGACGGGGGAGGATGGGGAGGACGGGGGAGGACAGGGGAGGACGGGGGAGGACAGGGGAGGACGGGGAGGACGGGGAGGACGGGGGAGGACGGGGGAGGACGGGGGAGGACGGGGAGGACGGGGGAGGATGGGGGAGGACGGGGGAGGACGGGGGAGGATGGGGGGAGGACGGGGAGGACGGGGAGGACGGGGAGGATGGGGGGGAGGACGGGGGGAGGACGGGGGAGGACGGGGGAGGACGGGGGAGGACGGGGAGGATGGGGGAGGACGGGGGAGGACGGGGGAGGACGGGGAGGACGGGGGAGGACGGGGATGTTCTGTTAGAGCCTGCGGAGCCCTCTCCTCTCCTCCTTTCCTTTTAAGGCCTTGTTTCTGGACGTCCCTCCTCTCAGACTTTGTTTGACTTCACGCTGCTCATCCAGACTCTGCAGCTCCTTTTAAGAAGCTCCACGCTAACATGAGTCTGGATCAGGACTCAGAGTGGAGACAACAAGAGCTGCTCAGGCTGTGGAGGTCACAGGCTGACCTCTGACCTTGACTTTGTTATCCATGGGTTAAGCTACAGCGTGCTAACATGAGTCTGTCTACAGCGTGCTAACATGAGTCTGTCTACAGCGTGCTAACATGAGTCTGTCTACAGCGTGCTAACATGAGTCTGTCTACAGCGTGCTAACATGAGTCTGTCTACAGCGTGCTAACATGAGTCTGTCTACAGCGTGCTAACATGAGTCTGTCTACAGCGTGCTAACATGAGTCTGTCTACAGCGTGCTAAAGACAGACTCATGCTGATTCAAACCATGGATGTATTATAAGAACTGGATAGCGTGGCTCCGCCTTCTACCATGTAACGGATTTGAAGCCTAAATATCCCCCGTCAGGGCGCCGCCATTGTGCAACCAGTAGAGAATTTGGGCCATAATCCGGACGCAGCTGTCGTAAACTGTCACAAAACTCTGCAGCATACGCCGTACACAATCATTGTGAAACTGCCGTAAACCGTGGTTATTTCTAAACTCTAATAACTGATGAAAAAGAAACTTTTCAGAAAAAAGAGGACTTGGAGAACAAGCAGCCCAATAATACTTTAATGTCACCACAGCATACGGATGGGAGAAATATTTCTACGAGGTGTGTTAATTTTTTGAAGTTTCACTACGGCCCGTTCAGATGAATGGGGGAGACAGAGTTGACCTATACTGCAGCCAGTCACCAGGGGGAGCAGTTTTTGTGGCGGCTTCAATTTTAGCCTAGCATCATGGCGTCCATGTTTTTTACAGTCTATGATTCAAATACACCTGTAAGCTGATTCCTGTGTGCTGATTTAAAAATATTGAATGTTTGAACTGATTGGATTCATGGAGCACAGACTGTTTGTTTTCTCACCCTGGTGTTTGTGAGGGGTCAAAGGTTGTGGGAAGTGTTTGTGAGTTAAAATGTGTTTGTTTGTTTTTATGTGGAGAATCAGATAAACTCGACTCATCAGATCCTCGTCAGTCCGTCTCTGCTCCAGTTTGCTGGTGTGGAAAACTCTGACCCTCTGTGACCTGATCAGCTGATTCTGGTTTAGACCATAAAAATAAAGCCTCACCCTCCACAGCTGTAATTTGGTGACAGGAACACATGTGCACACACATCAACAAAGCCTCAGAGGCAGGTTTCCAGAGTGTCAGGCACATTTTAATGCAATAAACAATCACAGCAATCACTATTTAATGTAACCGTCTGAACCAGCATATACATTTATATCTATATTAACTGTCCCGTCACATCTGATGTCGGATTAAAGCCGTTTGTCATAATGGAAACTTAACCTGACAGCAGCTGGAAGTTTGATGCACATCTTACAAGTCAACAATAAACAGCCTTAACATCTGATACTGAGGATATATCTGGCTTCTCTCATTTCATTAAATTCAAAGAAAAGAGGGAGAAAAAAGAGAAAATAAATGTATATTGCTCAGTGTGTTAAGGATTTACCTGTGATTTCCCATATTTCTCTGTTTAAGTCTTTATTTTTACATGATCTAAAAAGATGGAGTACATTATTGCAAGGAGGATGAGGAGGAGACACCGGGAGAGTATACAGTATATCACTAAAGGCTCTGCTATTTGGTGATGACGGACCAGGAGTGCAGGTGGATCACAAGCATGATGAATGGATAGGCCAGCTGCTGTGTTTAAATGTAACTGTCCCTTAATTTTTTACTCCTATTAATGACAAAGGAACAGATTACATCTGTCCCGGGAGCTGGCCCACACGAAGACGCGCTTTGTTGCCTCCCATGCGCCCCGATAGCCCCTCCACTCTCTTGTTGCTGTAACGGTGACAGCGGCTCTGACTGTCTCATCTACCGGGTCTTTCCAGCACAATGTGCGGTGGCAGGATCATTCAGACCAATCAGAGGCTGCGCCTCGGCCGCAGCGCATTTAAAGGCGAGGAGAGGTGGTCATTTGATTGGTGAAGACAGCACCCGGCTGTGTTAAACCCACTAACGCCTTTTCTCCTCCCTCTCCGGCACCTGTGCGGAGGGGCAGGGATGGAGGCGTGGATGCGCTTCTGTGCGACTAAATGCGTCCTGTAAGAAACTTGCACAGTGCGCTGGACACACCCCTGACGCGGCGCAGGGCAGGTGCGTCTGCGCCTGCGCCTGCGCCTGGTCTTTGGAGTTAGAGCCCCTGATTTGAATCAGATGCTGATGCAGGACTGATTCCAATATTAAAATGATGCTGATGTTCAATTATGCGTATGTTAAGCTTGTTCTGATGATAGACTGATGCTGATGTTAGCTAGTGTTGATAAACTGATGCTGATATTTAGCTTGTGTTGATGGTAGACTGATTATGAGGTAAACTGATCCTGATGTTAAGCTGATTCTATGATAAACTGATGCTGATGTTAAACTGATGCTGATGTTAAACTGATGTTGATGTTAAGCTGATGTTGATGTTAAACTGATGTTGATGTTAAGCTGATGTTGATGTTTAGCTGATGCTGAAGTTAAACTGATGTTGATGTTAAACTGATGCTGATGTTAAACTGATGCTGATGTTAAACTGATGTTGATGTTAAGCTGATGTTAAACTGATGCTGAAGTTAAACTGATGCTGATGTTAAACTGATGCTGATGTTAAACTGATGCTGATGTTAAACTGATGTTGATGTTAAGCTGATGTTGATGTTTAGCTGATGCTGATGTTAAACTGATGCTGAGGTTAAACTGATGCTGATGTTAAACTGATGCTGATGTTAAACTGATGCTGATGTTTAGCTGATGCTGATGGTAAACTGATGCTGATGTTAAGCTGATGTTGATGTTTAGCTGATGCTGATGTTAAACTGATGCTGATGTTAAGCTGATGTTGATGTTTAGCTCATGCTGATGTTAAACTGATGCTGAAGTTAAACTGATGCTGATGTTAAACTGATGTTAATGTTAAACTGATGCTGATGTTAAACTGATGCTGAAGTTAAACTGATGCTGATGTTAAACTGATGCTGATGTTAAACTGATGCTGAAGTTAAACTGATGCTGAAGTTAAACTGATGCTGATGTTAAACTGATGCTGAAGTTAAACTGATGCTGATGGTAAACTGATGCTGATGGTAAACTGATGCTGATGTTAAACTGATGCTGATGTTAAACTGATGCTGATGTTAAACTGATGCTGAAGTTAAACTGATGCTGATGTTAAACTGATGCTGATGTTAAACTGATGTTGATGTTTAGCTGATGCTGATGGTAAACTGATGCTTAGGTTAAACTGATGCTGATGTTAAACTGATGCTGAATTTAAACTGATGCTGAATTTAAACTGATGCTGATGTTAAACTGATGCTGAAGTTAAACTGATGCTGAAGTTAAACTGATGCTGATGTTAAACTGATGTTGATGTTAAACTGATGTTGATGTTAAACTGATGCTGAAGTTAAACTGATGCTGATGTTAAACTGATGTTGATGTTAAACTGATGCTGATGTTAAACTGATGCTGATGTTAAACTGATGCTGATGTTAAACTGATGCTGAAGTTAAACTGATGTTGATGTTAAACTGATGCTGAAGTTAAACTGATGCTGATGTTAAACTGATGTTGATGTTAAACTGATGCTGAAGTTAAACTGATGCTGATGTTAAACTGATGCTGATGTTAAACTGATGCTGATGTTAAACTGATGTTGATGTTTAGCTGATGCTGATGTTAAACTGATGTTGATGTTTAGCTGATGCTGATGGTAAACTGATGCTAAGGTTAAACTGATGCTGATGTTAAACTGATGCTGAATTTAAACTGATGCTGATGTTAAACTGATGTTGATGTTAAACTGATGCTGAAGTTAAACTGATGCTGATGTTAAACTGATGCTGATGTTAAACTGATGTTGATGTTAAACTGATGTTGATGTTAAACTGATGCTGAAGTTAAACTGATGCTGATGTTAAACTGATGCTGATGTTAAACTGATGCTGAATTTAAACTGATGCTGATGTTAAACTGATGTTGATGTTAAACTGATGCTGAAGTTAAACTGATGCTGATGTTAAACTGATGCTGATGTTAAACTGATGTTGATGTTAAACTGATGTTGATGTTAAACTGATGCTGAAGTTAAACTGATGCTGATGTTGATGTTAAACTGATGCTGATGTTAAACTGATGCTGATGTTAAACTGATGCTGAAGTTAAACTGATGCTGATGTTAAACTGATGCTGAAGTTAAACTGATGTTGATGTTAAACTGATGCTGAAGTTAAACTGATGCTGATGTTAAACTGATGTTGATGTTAAACTGATGCTGATGTTAAACTGATGTTGATGTTTAGCTGATGCTGATGTTAAACTGATGTTGATGTTAAACTGATGCTGATGTTAAACTGATGCTGAAATTAAACTGATGTTGATGTTTAGCTGATGCTGATGTTAAACTGATGTTGATGTTTAGCTGATGCTGATGTTAAACTGATGTTGATGTTAAACTGATGCTGATGTTAAACTGATGCTGAAGTTAAACTGATGTTGATGTTTAGCTGATGCTGATGTTAAACTGATGTTGATGTTTAGCTGATGCTGATGTTAAACTGATGTTGATGTTAAACTGATGCTGATGTTAAACTGATGCTGACTAACTCTGAGGGCGTTTTCACATTAGGTCCACTTGTTTTGAACCGTGCTGTGGCGCGGTTTGCCATGGGTTTGCCCCCCTCCCCCTCCCCCTCCCCCTCCCCCGCTGGCTTGCATTCACACTGGCAACATCAAACCATGGCTGGACCCACTTGTGTATTTGTTCAGTTTGAAACAGCAGGGGGCGATATGCACGTAACTGGTTACCAAACCTGCTACGGAGGAGAACGAAGAAGAGTCTACCATGGTAACCATCCTACACCAAACAACCAATGTTTACGTTTCGCTCTCTTCTACATTTTCCTTCAAATGTGTTTTTTTATCGTGTTTGAGATGGCATCAGCGACCTTCTGGACCCTCGTAAATCATCCTAATCCTCAACCAGAATAAACAAATCCACAAACTGAGTAAACAAAAGATTCAACCGCAGGATTAACAGGAAGTAATGCATCAAAAGTAGATCAGTTCGGACCACTTTGTTTCACACCAGTGAAACCGCACCAAATGTAGGGAGATGGAGCAGATCCAGACCACCCCTTCATGGAGGTCTCAGACCGGCTGATTTGGTGCACACCAAAGTGCGGTGGTTGCATTGACATTGATACTAACGTACCAAACCCTGGGCCAAAACTTCTTTGGTGCGCACTAAATGTGGTTGGTGTGAAAACGCCCTGAGAGTCTTGGTTTGAAGTTCTCCTTCAGGCCGAGTGTGTTCCTGTGAGGCCGATCACTGATCACGTGGATGCAGCTGGATACGTCACAAAATATAAACAACCATAAGGGGCTCATCTGACCTCTGACCCCACCTGGTTCTGGTTCTTGTCTGGTTCTTAGACGTGAGCCCTCCTCACTCCGAAGAGCATAAATCTCTTTATAACGATGAGTCCTGTTGGTACAGTTAGACCGTCTGGAGCTTCATGGTGTCTCCTCTTCTCCTCTTCCTCTGCAGCCGTCAGAATAAATAAAACCTCGGGAACTATTTCCTGCCTGCAGAGGAACTATTTTTAGAATGACCATATTTGGTCATCAGAGACGCTCTGCCTCACATTCTTCTTCTCTTGTTTTTTATCATGTGAACCTTAAAGCTGAAGAAGAAGTCCCCATACGTCCTGAAAGTCCAGAAGAAGCAGCTTCTCCAAAAACAAAAGAGAGAGAAGCAGAAATAAATCAGCCTAATGTGAAGAGACGCCTCCTTAAAAGGAGAAGACCTGAATCAGCTGAAACAGCTGAGAATGTTCACATGGAGTGGAAAAGAGTCAGGTGATGAGGGACCAGCGTCCATGAATAAGGGAAAGAATGTATAAGAATAAATAAGATATGTAAATAAGGCAAATGAACGATGAGAGCAGGAGCTGCACACCAGGGCCTCAGAGTTAGAGCAGACTGATCATGTCTGCAGGACAGAGTCTGAGGTCTGGTTTTAGAAAAAAAACCTTTAAAACAAAGTCACAGAAATGATCTTTATAAATACAGAGACGATGTGGATGTTTGTATCAGAGAGCTTATATCACTAACTTTTTCTCCTCATGAAAACTACACAGTAACTAAGAACAACAAAAACCCAAACTAAACTAACTGACATTTTCATCAACAAATAAAAACTAGACTAAAATGTCTGACAGGTTTAATCCAATCAGCCCTAATATGGTCATGTAGGCAGGGCTTGACGCTTAGCATCTTCCCAAGTAGCACGGGTGCTACCAAGTTGAAAAATCTAGTAGCACACAAATATTAATAGTAGCACGATGAAAGGTTACCAAGTAATGTTTTTTTCTTTGATACCCCATGGACAGTATGTGATGGAGGAGACCTCAGGATGAATATATAATTTAGAAAACAATTAATGAAACAGAGTCAGAGCTGGACTGATGAAGAACGTTCTGACTCTTTATTCTTGTCTTTGTGTTCACATTAAACAGCATGAGCTCTCCAGACACCGTTTGAATCATAAAATCACACAAAGTGACTGATGAGCCCTCACTGTCCCTGCGCTGTGCGTCTGTCTGCGTCTTTACGCTCACCGGCACACGGAAGAGCGCGTGCCCAAAGACGGCGAGCGATTCAGGAGGCAGATCAAATGTTCACGTGCATCGGCTGCACCGCGAAAAGACATTACTGACAGACAACAACGGTAGCAGCCACACTTTAAATGGAAAATATCAGGCCAGTAGTCCACATCGTGGCTACATCAGACGGCGGAGAATGCATCCTCGTGCGTAAAGTGGGGCTCGCGAGGGACAGCGCTGTGCGTAGTGGCATAATATTGGTAGGGACATGTCCTAGCTGAGGCTGCGTTCAGGAATACCACCGACCACAACGTCCAACGTATTCAACACAAGATAAAACATGTTTTGAACGGTCATTTTTTGTAGTCGCACGGGTGCTACCAAATGCAAATCACAACTCGCACTGCAATATTTTTAGTAGCAAATGCGAGTACCTCCTCACACTGTCGAGCCCTGCATATAGGAAGTAGAGACAAGTGATGAATCTATCCAATCACAGCTACTTTGGTTGTGTTAAAGGTTGGATGAGTTCAGAGGGACATCCAATCACAGCTGCCTTAGCTTGGTGGTGGTGGGATAAGTTGTGGAGCGATCCAATCAGAGCTGCTCTCTTTATGAATTGATATATTCATGTAGAGCAGGTTCACTGTTTGTTGTCACTTCTGGTATTGTAACTGAGATGCTCTGCCAGGTAGCCTAAATAAAGGTGACTGCATTTCACACAAAGGAACATTTGTTTCTGTTCATTTAGACATTCAGACTTTACTAACATTCAATAAAGGCTTAGTAGATGTTAGGTAGGTAGGTATGTAGGTAGGCAGATAGACATTCAGACTTTACTAACATTCAATTAAGGCTTAGTAGATGTTAGGTAGGTAGGTATGTAGGTAGGCAGATAGACATTCAGACTTTACTAACATTCAATTAAGGCTTAGTAGATGTTAGGTAGGTAGGTATGTAGGTAGGCAGATAGACATTCAGACTTTACTAACATTCAATTAAGGCTTAGTAGATGTTAGGTAGGTAGGTATGTAGGTAGGCAGATAGACATTCAGACTTTACTAACATTCAATTAAGGCTTAGTAGATGTTAGGTAGGTAGGTATGTAGGTAGGCAGATAGACATTCAGACTTTACTAACATTCTATAAAGGCTTAGTAGATGTTTGATTTTATCCAAGAGGAAAACAGGACTTCACAAATTCAAGGAAACATAAAAATGTCTTACCCTTTATACTTCAGAGTTTAGTCGACTAAAACTAGACTGACATCAGATCAAATTAGATGACTAAGCATATATATACACACACACACACACACACACACACACACATATTTATATATATATGTACATATATATATATATATATATATATATATATATATATATATATATATATATATAATTATATATATATATATGTATATATTTATATGTATATTTATATTTATATTTATATGTATACATATATTTATGTTTATATTCACATATATAGGTAGATTCTTGAATCAGAAATGCCTTCTGGTTCAGGTCTCATCTCCTGCCGTCTGTCAGCAGGGTTATTGATTGATTGTTTTTGTCTGTTTGTGTTCCAGGTGAAGCCAGAATAAAGAAGCCCACAGCAAAGACTCCTCCCAAACAGGGTGAGTCAGAGGAACCATTAGCTCTGTTTGTTATTATAACAGTCATAAAAACTCAACCTGCATGTTTCCATATTTTAGCTCAGAACTTTTCTTCTCCTTAGAAAATCATTTTAGTTTTTGATTTTTAAGGTTAATATCATCAAATACAGCACAGCTTGTCTCTGCAGTGCAGTGATAACAGAAAACTATAGTCAAGAAATTCACTTTAATTTGTAAGTTAAAGTTTCAGCTGTGAATCTGCTGCAGGAGGGTTTGTGTTTGTGTTTGTGATGACTCTGCTGTGCATGAACAGGTGAAAACCTTCAGGTGGAGCCTTCACATGATGAATCAAACATCCTCAATAATGTTGTCAGGATGGTTTACCTGAGGACAGAAGAGTCTTTAGGGGGATCAGTTCAGGATTTATGACCCCAGAGAGTTAAGATGATTTAAAGACCAGCTCAACAGGAAGGAAACCCTTTCAAAATAAAACCATTGACAGTGTTCTTCTGTGGATGTGGATCCAGCTACAGTCTGATGTGGATCCAGCTACAGTCTGATGTGGATCCAGCTACAGTCTGATGTGGATCCAGCTTCAGTCTGATGTGGATCCAGCTTCAGTCTGTGGATCGCTGATTGGTTTTTGATTAATGGATGATGTTTTTCCAGCCCTCCCTCCTCAGATCCTGCAGTTTCCAGAGGACATGAAGATCTTAGCTGGAGAGACGGTGGAGATCCTCTGTAAGTTCTCTGGAGCTCCTCCCATCAGCTGCACCTGGCTGAAGTTCAGGAAACCAGTAAGTTACTCAACCCTTTGACTGTTGGTCAGCAGGTGGACTCACGTGAAACTCTAAAGTAAGACCATGTGACCATGTGACCCACAGATCCAGGAGGGCACGGCCGACATCTCCATCGAGAGCAGCGACAGCAGCTCCAAGCTAACCATCAGCAGCGGGCAGCAGGAGCACTGCGGCTGCTACACCATCGAGCTGAGGAACAGCTACGGCCTCCGCCAGGCGGCACTCAACCTCACCATCGTGGGTCAGCATCATGCTCTCGCACCTCCACCCCTCAGGTCCAGCTCTGCAACCAGATCAGAGTGTTCAGGACGAGTCTGAGGCCTGAGCTCCACGGTCGTGCCGTGTTTACTTCAGACTCGTTTGGCTCAGTTCACAGTTTCCATGAGAAAAGCTCGTAAAGACCGGAGTCAGAAAATCCAGTCTGAACCGGTTTGGACGAGCAGCTCCTTAGACTGAGCCGACCCGACAGACATCCGAGTGACACACAAACACATTAATGATCATCATAATAATAATAACATTAATAATAATAATAACTTGTTGAGCCTGGTCTGTGACAGTCTCAGTCATCAGCTGGTTTCTGATGGACATTTAAATATCAGATTCACCCACAGAGCCTCTGACCTCCAGGACAGCTTTTTATACTTTATTCATATTTTAACCTTTCATCAGTCAGCAGCTTCACTTCAACAGGCAGAGTTTAAACTTTTCTCTGTTTCGGCTCATTCTACAGAAACATGCATTTTTCTGTCCCTAGCCTTAAGAGATATATCACTCCTGAAGAAAACAGTTTGTGTTCGATTTTTTAAAGTATTTTATTTAAAAAACATATTATCTCAGCTCTCACACTATTTGGAGCCATCAGCTTGGTAATATTTGCTTTTTAATCAATTATTTAGAACCCGGACCACAACAAAAGTGCTCGTCTCCACAGTCATTGATGGAGAGAAAGTGCTGTATTTAGAGTTTTAAGATATGTTTTTCTAAAAAAAAAAAATACAAAAATGTATAAATAACTATCAAATATATGATATAAAATACATTTTAAAACAAAATGCCAAATAAGTATTATAAAATATATTTAAAGTAGTCGTCCCCTGCAGTCATGTCACTGGTGTTACCATGTGACAAAAGTCTTTTATTTTGGAAAAAGAAATCACTCTGATGACATCACTTGACTTCCTGTGACCTCTTTCTTGAAGATCTATGCAGAGGGACCCTGGTAAGAACATTGTCCTTTTCAGTTTTCAGAAATATTAACATTTATCTCATGATTTCATATGAAGCTTTTAGTTGACGTCACTGGTGTTACCAACTTTATTGGCAGGGAATTGCAAACAAATGAATAAAAATGTATTTAGAAGACATAATTTAGTGAATAGATCAGATTAGTAACATGCTGTGTCATGCTCTGCAGCAGACATTTTGTTAAAGTGAAACTGTCACTGGTGTTACCTTTCTTATGGGTAACAATCAGGAACACCAGTGACAATCAGATGTGTGGATACACTTTATTAAATGGTGTTTTGGGATAAATGTACAAAAGATCATTAAGTTTTCATTTATGTGTTTTCATAAAGTCAATGGCATATGTAACAATGTAGCTGAAGTTTAAATGTTAAAAAAAGAAATAACAAAAAGACATTTTGCCATCCCATAAATCCACGTTTCTGTAGAATGACCCCATTTTACTGCAGATTGTCCATCTGTCTGTTTTGTTTTGTTTGTCCGTCTGTCTGTGAGCAGGATGAACGTTTGCAGCAGGTTTTGGCTGTAACCACATTTCAGTGAATCATGACTCACGTGCTAAACTGAACTTTTATAATATTATTTAACGCTGTGAGAGAGGGCAGGTTTCTATAGTTTCACTGATACCTTTAATAGTTACTGTCTGTTGGAAAGATTGGGCAAAAACTACAGGATGGATTTACATGAAAACTTCAGCAGAGGTTTGGTCCAAGTAAAAAGGCCAAAACATTTTGGTGCTGATCTGATCCAGACCGACGTCACAAAAGAAGATTTAATGCTGCGTTTCAGGCAGCCCGTAATTCGTGTTTTTCCCACCTGTAACTCGTGAAAGTGAACTGGAGCGACAGTCGAACTCGTAACTTCCCACCGTGAACTCGTACTAGATCGATCTGCGTTACGACTTGTGACATCACATCACTGCCTAAACAATATGGCCACCTCTTAATAATGACAAACACTGTAAAGCAGGGCTATTCAATTAGAAATTCCATTGGGCCAGATTTTCAGACCATGGACATGAGCTGGGTCGGACATTTTTAACAGACAGTGAGCAGATTTAACCACATAAAAGAAACACAAACAGATAACAAACACACTGGATGTTTATTAATTTATTGCCACATCCAAAAGTGCATAAACTCAATGAATAGCAGGACTTAAACTAAACTTCTGCTGAAATACTGTTTCTTTAAATGTAACACTTCAAACATATAACTTCAACATGTTTTGGCAGGTAGATAGAAGCACAGATTAAGGTGAATATGAACATAAAGTGCAGATTAAAAACACCATCTTTGGTCACGTTTGAAAGTGCATTTAAACTAACTTGCTCAACAGCAACTTTTCAGAATGTGTTGCATTCAGTGTCTGTGATAATGTTGGAGTTTTTGTAACACTTTGTCAGTGTTTGTGAAAGTTTTTAAGTCCTTATCACGTTGATTTCGGGCCACTCGAGGGTTGCTTTTGGGCCGCATGTGGCCCTCGGGCCGCTGATTGAATAGGCCTGCTGTAAAGTATAAGCCTCTGTTACCGTATGCGCCATTTCCTCGGTTCTGTTTCGCTCAGATGAGTTAGTTGATAAAGCATAAATCTTCTCATGCCTGCCATGTTGGTTCATTTACATCCCAGAACTCCTTGCGCTCAAACCAAAGTCGTAATTTGCCTGGAACGCTTTTGGGTCGGAACTCTGAGATTTTAACTGGGAAGTTTCCAAGTTACAGGTCACCTGGAACGCAGCATAAGTTCTTAACAACAAACCCTGTTCATTTATGGCATCATGGGAATTATAATTCATCTGAAAACTAACATCTATGCTGCATTCCAGTAACCTCTGAACTGGGAGTGACATCATCTCTGACTTATCGGCGTTCCAGTTGAAGTCTGAAAAAAACATGCCGATCTACCAGGCTATTGTTAGCTGTTGTTAGCACGCCCTGTGTTGTTGTTCACAAATATCACATGAAGAATGTGATTATCACTATGGCAGCATTTTTGTAAATATAAGTCTAACAATACAGCTGATCTAGAGCCACACACCCCAGTCAGAAGTGCAAATAAATGGATTATTACAGGAGCTAAATAACTGTTCACACTGGGGGCATCCATCTTCCATTGTCAACTCGGGGGTGGAGAGGTTTCACCAAGTTCCCAGAAGGAAATTCAGACTTCAGGGGTCATTCCAGTTGCAGTTTCCTACTCGGAACTCGGAAATTTCTACTTCTGACTACAACTGGAACGCACCACTAGTTTTTCAGGCCCATGTCACCACATTTCCCAGAATCCCTTGCAATGCCAGGGGAGGAGTTCTCTACGCCGCTGCGTCTTCACAGAGCTACTAACATCACTGAGAGTCTGTTAACGTTATAGAAACAAACGCAGCTGCTCTGCTCGAGACAAGGCTGCTTATGATGTTGATACAGAAGAAGTCTGTCATCGCAGAAGTCTGAGTGTGAGAGGAAGAACCTAACCCAAACTCCACATAGAGCGATGGCACTGCCCGGTGAAGCCCGGTGGTTATGTTTGTGACAGAGGAGACGGTGAAGATGCTATAAGGAGTTTCTAAGTAATTACAAAAAAGTCTCCCTTTTAGATACATGCCTGATGGAAATACACACTTTAAGATGAGTTTATAGCATCTAAATAAGTTATCTATAAATGCTATGCCTTAGCTTCACGGTCGGGTCGGACAGGACTGGACTGGCCTGGATACTCAACTTCAGGAACAAGACAATTAAAACTAGAGCAAATTTATATTATTCAGACACGTCTTAGAGCACCGGGCTGTAAGTAGCCATATATAGCCGGCTACAAAACTACGATACTAAGTTTTCCAAAAATTGTCATGTCTTTTGGTGTGTTCCAGTTGTAGTCAGAAGTAGGAATTTCCGAGTTCCGAGTAGGAAACTGCAACTGGAACGTCCCCCGAAGTCTGAATTTCCTACTGGGAACTCGGTGAAACCTCTCCACCCCTGAGTTGACAATGGAAGATGGATGCCTCCAGTGTGAACAGTTATTTAGCTCCTGTAATAATCCATTTATTGTCACTTCTGACTGGGGTGTGTCGCTCTAGATCAGCTGTATACATAGTATTGTTAGACTTATATTTACAAAAATGCTGCCATAGTGATAATCACATTCTTCATGTGATATTTGTGAACAACAACGCAGGGCGTGCTAACAACAGCTAACAATAGCCTGGTAGATCGGCATGTTTTTTTCAGACTTCAACTGGAACGCCGATAAGTCTGAGATGATGTCACTCCCAGTTCAGAGGTTACTGGAACGCAGCATTATGACAGTCGCCGCGCGTGCTCATGGGTAGCAGAGTCTTTGTGTCGCCGGTAATAGATTCTCCTCATAGCACCTTTAAGGTGAGCTTGGAGAGGCGTGGCTCCTTTATGAAGACAGGTGTGTCCAGTCTGAATGTTTCTCTGCTCCTCTGCGTTTTGATTAAAAACAGACTGATCTAAACTCTCAGAGAAGTGAGCGTGTCAAACGTGTTCATACCTGGTGAGATCCTCTTCCTGTCAGTGTCCAGGATGATCCTCATTGGTCCTTCTGTCCCCCCCACCAGACAAACCTGACCCCCCAGCCAAGGTCCCAGCCACCTCAGACATCCGCCGGTCCAGTCTGACCCTGTCCTGGTACGGACCGACGTACGACGGAGGGAGCGCCGTCCAGTCCTACAACCTGGAGATCTGGGACTCTGTGGAGCCAACGTGGAGACACCTGGTGTCCTGTAACAGCACCTCCTACAACATCCAGGTGAGTCTGTGTTAGAGAGACAGGTGAGCTCAGACCTGTAACAGCACCTCCTACAACATCCAGGTGAGTCTGTGTTAGAGAGACAGGTGAGCTCAGACCTGTAACAGCACCTCCTACAACATCCAGGTGAGTCTGTGTTAGAGAGACAGGTGAGCTCAGACCTGTAACAGCACCTCCTACAACATCCAGGTGAGTCTGTGTTAGAGAGACAGGTGAGCTCAGACCTGTAACAGCCTGTAACAGCACCTCCTACAACATCCAGGTGAGTCTGTGTTAGAGAGACAGGTGAGCTCAGACCTGTAACAGCACCTCCTACAACATCCAGGTGAGTCTGTGTTAGAGAGACAGGTGAGCTCAGACCTGTAACAGCAGCCGGTCATCCACTGTGCGATTTTTGGCCCTTTTTCACATGATTTTTCACCGGTGTGACTATTTTGGGGATCGGGCCGAGTTTTGGCTCAATGGTGCGTCTCACATCATGTAGTATACACGAGGTAAGGAAAAGCGATTAACACCTCACGACCACCTCCTGATCGATCTGATGAAAATCAAACCTGTTACATATCCTGGTCGCCCCTTGTGAGGCTGTCACACTACACATGCGCAAACGTAGATACAGACGAGAAAACAAATGCACAAGACGGAGCAGCATGGCATCACAGCAGACCTGGACCCAAGCAATGGAGGGTGGACTTGTTGAGCTGTGGCAGGAACAGCGGAGCCTGTTCGGGGAATCCGTTTTTGTTTGTTATTCATTCACATCTGTGAGTATCCGAACACTTTCCTCATCTTCTGCTACTACTACTTTTAACGTTGCATTTCCGGATACAAGAGTCCAAGGTGTGTCGTGTATTATCAGACTTCATTACATTATAAGTTCTTATAAATCATCCATGCGTGTCGTACATGGACGAACAGTGTGAGCAGTCAGATCGTATCCGAGCATTGGGTCGTGTAGTGTGAGAAGAAGAATTGTGAGCTGTGATCTGTTAACTCCTGTGATTCACTCGTACAGTATGAGCAGCAGCTGAACACCGCGATTGAAAAAGTCGTACAGTGGATGCCCGGCTTTAGTGAGACAGCACTTTTTTATTTAGTGTCAGTCTTTGGCATAAACATATTTTAGCTTAGCCATAATTTAGCCTTTAAACTGTTTTAATTTCATTTAGTTTTAGTCGATGAAACTGCTCAACAGTAAAGTCTGAATGTCTAAATGAACAGAAACAAATGTTCCTTTGTGTGAAATGCAGTCTCCTTTATTTAGGCTACCTGGCAGAGCATCTCAGTTACAATACCAGAACTGACAACAAACAGTGAACCTGCTCTACATGAATATATCAATTCATAAAGAGAGCAGCTCTGATTGGATCGCTCCACAACTTATCCCACCACCACCAAGCTAAGGCAGCTGTGATTGGATGTCCCTCTGAACTCATCCAACCTTTAACACAACCAAAGTAGCTGTGATTGGATAGATTCATCACTTGTCTCTACTTCCTACATGACCATATTAGGTCTGATTGGATTAAGTCTGTCAGACATTTTAGTCTAGTTTTTATGTGTTGATGACGATGTCAGGTTAAGCCTGAGTTAATACTGAGTCCTCTGGTTGTCTCCAGAACCTTCTCCCGGAGCGTCAGTATAAGTTTCGTATCCGGGCGGAGAACATCTACGGGGTGGGAGAGCCCAGTGCAGAGTCTGAGCCGGTGACGGTGGGACTGGTGGACGATGGTGAGTAAAACAAACACACCCAGCAGAGGTTTCTTCTCTGAGATCAAACATGGTTCTGGTGTGCATCAGTTTGTTTGTCATGTTAATTCAGAGCATCTAACCACACTGACCCAGCATGAGTCGAACTGAACTAATGTGTCTGTGACAGATAACCCGGAGGAGGCCGAGGCCGAGGAGGAGGACGACGGTACGACTCCCTCACACTCACAGCAGCTCGCATTAACACTAACACAGCAGAGGATCATTGAGTCATGATTTACCTGAAGACGAGTCTGAGGCAGGGTGACAGTGACGTCTCCAACACTGAGCCTTACACGAGATCAGATTAAAGCTCTGCAGACAGTTTACATCCTGAATGTTTGGACACACTCAACTCATCTTTATTTATAAAGCACTTTAAAGACAACCACAGCTGAAACTAAGTGCTGTACACAAAGAGACAAAACAACACAGACAGAAATTAAAAAGCCAAGGAATAAAAATGGGTTTTAAGACGAGTTTTAAAAATGGACAGTGAGGAGCTTTGTCTGATGTGGACGGGAAGCTCGTTCCGTTTGGACCTCGGTACCTCCAGGAGCAGCGGATCAGCTGACCTGAGGCACCGAGCAGGAGTGTAGGGGTGAAGAAGCTCAGAGAGGTAAGATGGGGCCAGACCATGTAAAGATTTAAAAACAAATAAAAGAATCTTAAAATGTACTCTAAAATGCAGTGCAGGGAGGCCAGGATGGGAGTAATGTGCTCCCTCTTACGTGCTCCAGTTAAGAGGCGAGCAGCAGTATTTTGCACCAACTGGAGACGTAAGAGGGCGGACTGGCTGACACCAGAATAAAGTGCGTTACAGTAATCCAGCCGAGATGTAATAAAGGCATGGATTACTGTCTGAAAGTGCTGTTGTGCAAGGAAGGGTTTCACCTTAGCCAGCTGCCTGATATGAAAAAAGCTGGACTTAACATCCAAGCTAATTTGCTTTTCCAATTTAAAATCACTGTCCATCTTAAAACCCAAGTTTGAGACTGTTGTCTTAAAATAAATAGCTAAAGGACCCAAGTCTAAAGGAGGGGATTCACAAGGGCCACTGGGACCAAACACCATCACTTCTGTTTTCTTCTCGTTAAAGTTAAAAAATTTAAAGCCATCCAGGCTTCGATGTCTTCGAGACATGCAAGAAGTGGTGTGAGGGAGAAAGCACCATCCTTCTTCAGTGGCACATACATCTGGCTATCGTCGGCATAGCAATGGAAGGAGATGCCATGCTTTCTCAAGATGGAGCCCAGAGGCAGTAAATACAATGAAACTGAGGCCTGTTTACACAGAGACAGTTTCACCAGAAAGAGAAAGACTTTTACTTTGCGTTTTCAAATCAACCCGTGTTCACATGAAGAATGAATGAACTCACTGCAGTGTGCATGCCAGTCCAGTAGATGGTGATGTAGGTCTGCAGAGAAACAGTGCTGCTACAACACACGTACGAAGAAGAAAAACTTTTCACAAACAACAATGATGAGTGGACGCACAAACACGCAGGAGTTTCTTTTCTGGTCAACAAATCTGTGTGGATAGTTTTGTCTGGATAACAAAGCGAGCACGGTAAGCAGCTCACATGTTACTCTGTAGACGATGAAGCTGCTGTTGTTCCTGGTATGTGTGCACAGACTTCATGTGAAAGAGTACTGACCATGTGGTGACGTCTGTTTAAACGCTCTGACTCTGGTTTACATGGAGCTGCATGGAGGAGCGTTTAGAAAACTCTTCACCCTGAAGCCTGTAGGATTCACCGTTCCCATGTAAACAGGAAGTGAAAACAATATAACTCTTCATATTCGGCCGTAAACATCCCGAGATCAGACCCCCAAACCCACACCCACAGCATTCATCACTAACATGGATGCTACACGAGTCAGTCATGAGACAGTTTAAAGATGCTGTGAGGAGTTTCTAAGTAATTACAAAAAAGTCTCCCTTTTAGATATATGCCTGATGGAAATACACACTTTAAGATGAGTTTATAGCATCTAAATAGTTTATCTATAAATGCTATTCCTTAGCTTCACGGTCAGGTTGAACAGGGCTGGACTGGCCTGGATACTCAACTTCAGGAACAAGACAATTAAAACTAGAGCAAATTTATATTATTCAGACACGTCTTAGAGCACCGGGCTGTAAGTAGAGATATATAGCCAAAACTACAATACTAAGTTTTCCAAAAGTTGCTTGTTGTCACACATCAAAAACTACCGCTACGTAACTAGAAAGAGATACATTACCTCGTGGCTTTGCATCCTGTAAGTTGTTGAGAAAAGAAGTTGTAAAGCAATGCAGAGTTCTGAGGAAGGTCCGAGCTACATTCATTAGCATCACAACAAACACACACTTTGGCTTGGGTCACGTCTTTTGGTGCGTTCCAGTTGTAGTCAGAAGTAGGAATTTCCGAGTTTCAAGTAGGAAACTGCAACTGGAATGACCCCAGAAGTCTGAATTTCCTACTGGGAACTCGGTGAAACCTCGCCACCCCCGAGTTGACAATGGAAGATGGATGCCCCCAGTGTGAACAGTTATTTAGCTCCTGTAATAATCCATTTATTTGCACTTCTGACTGGGGTGTGTCGCTCTAGATCAGCTGTATACATAGTATTGTTAGACTTATATTTACAAAAATGCTGCCATAGTGATAATCACATTCTTCATGTGATATTTGTGAACAACAACACAGGGCGTGCTAACAACAGCTAACAATAGCCTGGTAGATCGGCATGTTTTTTTCAGACTTCAACTGGAACGCTGATAAGTCTGAGATGATGTCACTCCCAGTTCGAGGTTACTGGAACGCAGCATTACGACAGTCGCTGCGCGTGCTCATGGGTAGCAGAGTGTTTATGTCGCCGGTAATAGATTCTCCTCACAGCACCTTTAAAGAGGAGAAGAAGAAGAGAGCAGACATTTGAACCTTTGGTGGAGCAGAGCTGTTTCCTCTGTTATTCAGAATCAGAACCTGCTTTATAATCCAGGTGTGACTCCGGTTTGACTTCAGACTGTCATAGAAACATCAGATTTAGTTGTGGTGGTTGGATTAGTCCTTCTGTATCCTCAGTGAGCACAGCTGCTGAAATAAGCTCCATGAAGACAAGCACAATGCTTTCATGTTTATCTGAATAATCTGAATAATAAAATTCATCTGAAAGTGGCCTCCTCTGAATTTTAGAGCGTCGATGTGTGTTTGCAGGTGGTTACCAACAAACAGCCAAAAAGGACTCGGCATGTCAAGCTCATCAATAAATCAATTTACAGAACAATAAATAAAAACGTCCTCAGTAAGTTTGCCGGCCTCGATAAATTGATGTGCATGCATGTTTGTTTCCCTCCTCAACCAAACAGGCTGGATGAGAAGAGTGCTCACTCTGTCCATCTTTCTTATCACCGGGGTGCATCAGTGCTATAGCAGATTTATAGCGGAGTGAGCATCTGTAAGTCATGCAATCTTTGTGGGGGAGGCGGGAAAGTAGTGGTGACGAAGAAGAGGAGGTGCAGCGGAACCTTCGTCCTGACAGTCAGCACTTACTGAAGCATTTGATTGGCAAAGTAAATATAAATAAAACAGAGCAAAATGGTGCGCTCACAGACAGTGTCGTTCACTACATTGCAAAAGAAATGCAGCCCTTCAATACGGTTGAAAAGCCAGAAATGTTACAAACGTTTGACAGACAGTTGAATTGACTGGGAGAACGTACATGTAACAAACATTTCCAGAACTGTATGAACTCCATTTTATTTTTGTTTTTATTGTTGTGTGTGTTTTTATTGGAGTTTCACTTTTTCTTTACAAAGACAGGGTCTATTTTTTAAATTGTTTTTGATTAGTATAATTATTTTTATTTACATGCAGTTTTTCCAAAAAGAGAGTCCATTTCATTTTCATTGGGTTTTTTTTTCTCTTTTTTATTTGTTAAATTTATTATATTGTTTGTTTATTTTGTTTACAAGATCTTGACCTTCCAATTACAGTTAAATAATTTTAAGAAATTAAAGTTTTGATACGGTGTACTCACTTTATTATGACATATTATAATTACATTAATGAAAAAAAAATCAAAATAACATTGACAATAATATCCTTTTTCATCAATAATTTTTTGGACAATATTCGTCCAGCAAAATTTTTTAATGTGACAGGCCTAAAAAGGACAAAAGCAGCCATGAGGGTAACCTGATGAAGAGGAAATCCTCTAACCGGAGGTCACAGTGTGAGGTCAAAGGTCAGATATTGTAGTTTCCTCTGTGTCAAACCTCCATGTTGTAGTTCTGTAGCAGCCGAGTAACAGTTAGGATTTGAAAATATGAAAGCTAGATTCATTAGTCAAGATTGTCACAGAACAAACACTGTAGGTTCATATTCTCTGTTTATGATCCAGAGCACATAGAACAGCCCCGCGGCTTTAGAGAGGAGGTTTGTGATGCTAGCTCTGTCCTCCCGCTCTGTTAGAGGACACAGTGACCTTCACAGTCTGTTTGGTCCATAGAGACATGGACAGACCTAAGTGTTAGCTAAACACCTCCATGTGGAACCGACCGATCCTCAGATCAACTCGTTAACAGGACCAGAGCATTAGACTAGAGCAAAGACCAGTCGGATCAGTTTCTGCTCCGCCATCAGGCCTCAAAGCCCCGCCCCTTTTTACTTTGTGACACTGACATGCACGGCACTGTTCTAAAAGTTTACCAGCTGATTTAAAGCCATAAAAAGAAATAAATATGTTTAAATAGCACAGCGTGGTTCATATGTCACCGTGACCTCGGTCTGATCACTCGTTTGTTCTGTTTCAGACTCAGAGAAGGAGCCGGACTATCGGGACGTCACCATCAGGACGGACGTGAAGGTGAAGGAGCTCTACGACGTGGAGGAGCGGCTGGGAACGTAAGGCTCCGCCCACCAACACCTTTACCTGATCTGTATATTATACCTATACTGCAGCATGAATCAGGGCTGACAGATGGTCCTCATACGGAGCAGGACTTTGGATCCACACAGTCCTCATACAGGTCCTGAAAATGACCCGCTGTGTTTCAGGGGGAAGTTCGGTCAGGTGTTCAAGCTGGTGGAAAAGGCCACCAAGAAGGTGTGGGCGGGAAAGTTCATCAAGGCATACTCGGCCAAGGAGAAGGAGAACGTGCGGCAGGAGATCGGCATCATGAACAGCCTCCATCACCCCAAACTGGTGCAGTGCATCGACGCCTTCGAGGGCAAGTCCGACATCGTCATGGTGCTCGAGATGTAGGTTTATGATTTCATTTAAATATTAAAAATCAGTCTGAATCAGCATGGAGCTCCAGATGTAGGTTTAAAAGTTTATTTAAATATTATCCATATAAAAATGGTGCTGGATGTTTATATTTCTATTTTAATGTGTTTTTATATTCCTGAACTTTAATTTGAACTATCATTGTCTCAGAAATGTAGATTCACATTTAAATTGATTTGTGGATCCGTTTCTGTTTATTTTCAGTCTTTGCTCTTAAACTTTGAATCAGTTTGTGAAGCCAGAGCCAAACAGGCTGCAGGGTGGTCCTGGTCCTGGTCCTTGTCCTGGTACAGGTCCATATCCTGGTCTTGGTCTTGGTCCTGGTCCTGGTCTGCATCAGTCCTCTCGCAGCCTCAGGTTGTCCAGTCTCTGTTTCGTTGGAGTCTGGATGTTTTTCTTCCAGAAGATGTCGGAAAATAGTTTTCAGGCCAAATATGAGAGGAATCTGAGAGCAGCTATTTCCTGTCTGATAAATTTAGAGCTGAGGGAGAGACCAGGCTCTGCAACGAGATCTTAATCTGCTCATAGAGACCAGGCTCTGCAACGAGATCTTTAATCTGCTCATAGAGACCAGGCTCTGCAGCGAGATCTTTAATCTGCTCATAGAGACCAGGCTCTGCAGCGAGATCTTTAATCTGCTCATAGAGACCAGGCTCTGCAACGAGATCTTTAATCTGCTCATAGAGACCAGGCCCTGCAGCGAGATCTTTAATCTGCTCATAGAGACCAGGCTCTGCAGCGAGATCTTTAATCTGCTCATAGAGACCAGGCTCTGCAGTGAGATCTTTAATCTGCTCATAGAGACCAGGCTCTGCAGTGAGATCTTTAATCTACTCATAGTGACTGTCCACCAGGGGGCAGCAGCACACAGCCTGTTTGTTAGACTGTCAGAGCTCTGTCCAGGTCCACCACGGTCACCAGGTTTCTGTGAAGACGAGCCTGATCTCCCTCTTCCGTATCTGTTTATTTCAAACCTCTGCAGGATCTCGGGCGGTGAGCTGTTTGAGCGGATCATCGACGAGGACTTTGAGCTGACGGAGAGAGAGGTCATCAAGTACATGCTGCAGATCATCGACGGGGTCGCCTTCATCCACAAGCAGGGCATCGTCCACCTGGACCTCAAACCCGAGAACATCATGTGTGTCAACAAGACCGGCAGCAAGATCAAACTCATCGACTTCGGCCTCGCCCGACGACTAGGTAACATCTGTTATTCCGGAACCTGTAATAAGACCAAACCCAACTGGGTAACTCCTGTTATTAACGAACCTTTGATTAGACCAAACTCACCTGGGTAACACCTGTTTTAACGAACCTTTAATTAGGCCAAACCTACCTGGGTAACACCTGTTATTAACAAACCTTTAATTAGACCAAACCAACCTGGATAACACCTGTTATTAACGAACCTTTAATTAGACCAAAGTCACCTGGGTAACACCTGTTATTAACAAACCTTTAATTAGACCAAACCCACCTGGGTAACACCTGTTATTAACAAACCTTTAATTAGACCAAACCCACCTGGATAACACCTGTTATTAACGAACCTTTAATTAGACCAAAGTCACCTGGGTAACACCTGTTATTAACAAACCTTTAATTAGACCAAACCCACCTGGGTAACACCTGTTATTAACAAACCTTTAATTAGACCAAACCAACCTGGATAACACCTGTTATTAACGAACCTTTAATTAGACCAAAGTCACCTGGATAACACCTGTTGTTAACGAACCTTTAATTAGACCAAAGTCACCTGGATAACACCTGTTATTAACGAACCTTTAATTAGACCAAAGTCACCTGGGTAACACCTGTTATTAACAAACCTTTAATAAGACCAAACCCACCTGGGTAACACCTGTCATTAACGAACCTTTAATTAGACCAAACCCACCTGGGTAACACCTGTTATTACTGAACCTTTAATTAGACCAAAGTCACCTGGGTAACACCTGTTATTAACAAACCTTTAATTAGACCAAACCCACCTGGGTAACACCTGTTATTACTGAACCTTTAATTAGACCAAAGTCACCTGGGTAACACCTGTTATTAACAAACCTTTAATTAGACCAAAGTCACCTGGGTAACACCTGTCATTAACGAACATTTAATTAGACAAATGTCACCTGGGTAACACCTGTCATTAACGAACCTTTAATTAGACCAAACCAACCTGGGTAACACCTGTTATTAACAAACCTTTAATTAGACCAAAGTCACCTGGGTAACACCTGTTATTAACAAACCTTTAATTAGACCAAACCCACCTGGATAACACCTGTTATTAACGAACCTTTAATTAGACCAAAGTCACCTGGGTAACACCTGTTATTAACAAACCTTTAATTAGACCAAACCCACCTGGGTAACACCTGTTATTAACAAACCTTTAATTAGACCAAACCAACCTGGATAACACCTGTTATTAACGAACCTTTAATTAGACCAAAGTCACCTGGATAACACCTGTTATTAACGAACCTTTAATTAGACCAAAGTCACCTGGATAACACCTGTTATTAACGAACCTTTAATTAGACCAAAGTCACCTGGGTAACACCTGTTATTAACAAACCTTTAATTAGACCAAACCCACCTGGGTAACACCTGTTATTACTGAACCTTTAATTAGACCAAAGTCACCTGGGTAACACCTGTTATTACTGAACCTTTAATTAGACCAAAGTCACCTGGGTAACACCTGTCATTAACGAACCTTTAATTAGACCAAACCCAACTGGGTAACACCTGTTATTAACGAACCTTTAATTAGACCAAACCCACCTGGGTAACACCTGTTATTAACGAACCTTTAATTAGGCAAAACCCACCTGGGTAACACCTGTTATTAACAAACCTTTAATTCGACCAAAGTCACCTGGGTAACACCTGTCATTAACGAACATTTAATAAGACAAATGTCACCTGGGTAACACCTGTCATTAACGAACCTTTAATTAGACCAAACCAACCTGGGTAACACCTGTTATTAACGAACCTTTAATTAGACCAAACCAACCTGGGTTACTTGAACCTTTAATTAGACCAAACCAACCTGGGTAACACCTGTTATTAACGAACCTTTAATTAGACCAAACCAACCTGGGTAACACCTGTTATTAACGAACCTTTAATTAGGCAAAACCCACCTGGGTAACACCTGTTATTAACAAACCTTTAACTGACCAAAGTCACCTGGGTAACACCTGTCATTAAAGAACATTTAATTAGACCAAACCCACCTGGATAACACCTGTCATTAACGAACCTTTAATTAGACCAAACCAACCTGGGTAACACCTGTTATTAACGAACCTTTAATTAGACCAAACCAACCTGGGTAACACCTGTTATTAACGAACCTTTAATTAGACCAAAGTCACCTGGGTAACACCTGTTATTAACAAACCTTTAATTAGACAAGACCTACCTGGGTAACACCTGTTGTTAACGAACCTTTAATTAGACCAAACCAACCTGGGTAACACCTGTTATTAACGAACCTTTAATTAGACCAAACCAACCTGGGTAACACCTGTTATTAACGAACCTTTAATTAGACCAAAGTCACCTGGGTAACACCTGTTATTAACGAACCTTTAATTAGACAAGACCTACCTGGGTAACACCTGTTATTAACGAACCTTTAATTAGGCCAAACCCACCTGGGTAACACCTGTCATTAACAAACCTTTAATTAGGCGAAACCCACCTGGGTAACACCTGTTATTAACGAACCTTTAATTAGACCAAAGTCACCTGGGTAACACCTGTCATTAACGAACCTTTAATTAGACCAAACCAACCTGGGTAACACCTGTTATTAACGAACCTTTAATTAGACCAAACCAACCTGGGTAACACCTGTTATTAACGAACCTTTAATTAGACCAAACCAACCTGGGTAACACCTGTTATTAACGAACCTTTAATTAGACCAAAGTCACCTGGGTAACACCTGTTATTAACGAACCTTTAATTAGACAAGACCTACCTGGGTAACACCTGTTATTAACGAACCTTTAATTAGGCCAAACCCACCTGGGTAACACCTGTCATTAACAAACCTTTAATTAGGCGAAACCCACCTGGGTAACACCTGTTATTAACGAACCTTTAATTAGACCAAAGTCACCTGGGTAACACCTGTTATTAACGAACCTTTAATTAGGCGAAACCCACCTGGGTAACACCTGTTATTAACGAACCTTTAATTAGGCAAAACCCACCTGGGTAACACCTGTTATTAACAAACCTTTATTTAGGCCAAACCCACCTGGGTAACACCTGTTATTAAAGAACCTTTAATTAGGCCAAACCCAACTGGGTAACACCTGTTATTAACGAACCTTTAATTAGGCCAAACCCACCTGAGTAACACCTGTTATTTACTAACCTTTAATTAGACCAATCCCACCTGGGTAACACCTGTTATTAACGAACCTTTAATTAGACAAGACCCACCTGGGTAACACCTGTTATTAACGAACCTTTAATTAGACCAAACCCACCTGGGTAACACCTGTTATTAACGAACCTTTAATTAGACCAAACCCACCTGGGTAACACCTGTTATTAACGAACCTTTAATTAGACCAAACCCACCTGGGTAACACCTGTTATTAACGAACCTTTAATTAGGCCAAACCCACCTGGGTAACACCTGTTATTAAAGAACCTTTAATTAGGCCAAACCCACCTGGGTAACACCTGTTATTAACTTACCTTTAATTAGGCCAAACCCATCTGGGTAACACCTGTTATTAACGAACCTTTAATTAGGCCAAACCCACCTGAGTAACACCTGTTATTAACTAACCTTTAATTAGACCAATCCCACCTGGGTAACACCTGTTATTAACGAACCTTTAATTAGACAAGACCCACCTGGGTAACACCTGTTATTAACGAACCTTTAATTAGGCCAAACCCACCTGGGTAACACCTGTCATTAACAAACCTTTAATTAGGCGAAACCCACCTGGGTAACACCTGTTATTAACGAACCTTTAATTAGACCAAAGTCACCTGGGTAACACCTGTTATTAACGAACCTTTAATTAGCCGAAACCCACCTGGGTAACACCTGTCATTAACAAACCTTTAATTAGGCGAAACCCACCTGGGTAACACCTGTTATTAACGAACCTTTAATTAGGCAAAACCCACCTGGGTAACACCTGTTATTAACGAACCTTTATTTAGGCCAAACCCACCTGGGTAACACCTGTTATTAAAGAACCTTTAATTAGGCCAAACCCAACTGGGTAACACCTGTTATTAACGAACCTTTAATTAGGCCAAACCCACCTGGGTAACACCTGTTATTAACAAACCTTTAATTAGACCAAACCCACCTGGGTAACACCTGTTATTAACGAACCTTTAATTAGGCCAAACCCACCTGGGTAACACCTGTTATTAACAAACCTTTAATTAGGCCAAACCCACCTGGGTAACACCTGTTATTAACGAACCTTTAATTAGGCAAAACTCATCTACTCCAGAAAACGATGTCACTCTGAAGGAGTTAATTATGTTTTACCTGAATATTTTTTAGTTATTTAATGTTTATTTTTGTCTGTTTCAGAAAACGCGGGCACCCTTAAGGTGTTGTTTGGGACCCCGGAGTTTGTGGCCCCTGAGGTGATAAACTATGAGGCCATCAGTTACCCCACAGACATGTGGAGTATAGGAGTCATCTGCTACATCCTGTTAGTATTGATTATTAATCAGTGACTATTCACCTTTTACATTTATATTTAACTTTATTTTTATATTTATTTTTATTTCTAAATGTTTATTTTTACCTTTACATTTATATTTGTTTTTATTTTTAACTTTATATTTATTTTTAGTTTTCCTTTAATTTGTTTTTTTATTTTTACATTTATATATATTTTTTTATTTATTTTTATTTTAACATCTACATTTATTTTTACTTTGACATTTATTTTTATTTTTATTTGTTCATCTTTATTTTTACTTTTGCTTTGACATTTATTTTTATTTTTAAATTTATATTTATTTTTAGTTTTTATTACATTCGTTTTTTATTTTGAGGTTTATTTTTTATTTTTTATCATTTATAGTTATTTTTATTTTTATATCTATATTTATTTTTACTTTACATTTATATTTATTGTAATTTTTAAATTTATATTTATTTTTATTTTACATTTAGAAATATATTCATTTTACAATCATATTTGGAAATGTTTAAAAGTATCTGAACTGTCCACACGTCCTGTCTCACCTTTTTCACCTGTGCAGGTGTAATTGAGCGCTCTGTGTTTGTCGCCCCCTGCAGGCTCAGCGGTCTGTCTCCATTTATGGGCGATAACGATAACGAGACTCTCTCTAACGTCACCTCGGCCACCTGGGACTTCGAGGACGAGGCCTTCGATGAAATCTCTGATACGGCCAAAGACTTCATCACCAACCTGCTGAAGAAGGACATGAAGTGAGGAACACATTCACCTGGGAGAGGGAGGAATGTTAAAAAATATTTATTTATGAAAGTTACATTTATAATGTTTACATAAAACAATTACACAGTTTAAATAAAATAAAATGTTGATTTTTATATGAAATAATTGTGTTGTATATAATGTTTATATAACATGTAAATATTTATCTTTTTATGTAAATAATACTAACATTACATAACAATGTTTAAAATATTTACATTCAAATTAAATATTAAAATATTTACACAAAGGAATGACTTTGTGATGTATGTATTTAAGGCAATATCTTTGATATCTATTAAATTATATTTTGTTTTATATTAAATTTTTATACTGGTGTTGTTTATGAAAATATTGTTCATGTTTTTGTGTTTGAGGGCTCGACTGAGCTGTGCCGACTGTTACGAGCATCAGTGGCTGAAACAGGACACGAACACCATGAAGACCAAGAAGCTGTCCAAGGAGAGGATGAAGAAGTACATCCTGAGGAGGAAGTGGCAGGTAAACAAACAAACAAACAAACAAACAAACAACAACATCCTGAGGAGGAAGTGGCAGGTAAACAAACAAACAAACAAACAAACAAACAACAACATCCTGAGGAGGAAGTGGCAGGTAAACAAACAAACAAACAAACAAACAACAACATCCTGAGGAGGAAGTGGCAGGTAAACAAACAAACAAACAAACAAACAACAACATCCTGAGGAGGAAGTGGCAGGTAAACAAACAAACAAACAAACAAACAACAACATCCTGAGGAGGAAGTGGCAGGTAAACAAACAAACAAACAAACAACAACATCCTGAGGAGGAAGTGGCAGGTAAACAAACAAACAAACAAACAAACAACAACATCCTGAGGAGGAAGTGGCAGGTAAACAAACAAACAAACAAACCACAACATCCTGAGGAGGAAGTGGCAGGTAAACAAACAAACAAACAAACAACATCATCCTGAGGAGGAAGTGGCAGGTAAACAAACAAACAAACAAACAACATCATCCTGAGGAGGAAGTGGCACGTAAACAAACAAACAAACAAACAAACAACAACATCCTGAGGAGGAAGTGGCAGGTAAACAAACAAACAAACAAACAAACAAACAACAACATCCTGAGGAGGAAGTGGCAGGTAAACAAACAAACAAACAAACAACAACATCCTGAGGAGGAAGTGGCAGGTAAACAAACAAACAAACAAACAACATCATCCTGAGGAGGAAGTGGCAGGTAAACAAACAAACAAACAAACAAACAAACAAACAACAACATCCTGAGGAGGAAGTGGCAGGTAAACAAACAAACAAACAAACAACAACATCCTGAGGAGGAAGTGGCAGGTAAACAAACAAACAAACAAACAACAACATCCTGAGGAGGAAGTGGCAGGTTAACAAACAAACAAACAAACAAACATCATCCTGAGGAGGAAGTGGCAGGTAAACAAACAAACAAACAAACAAATAAGAACAACATCCTGAGGAGGAAGTGGCAGGTAAACAAACAAACAAACACGCCTGTGATGACATCATCACTGGTTGCCTGGTAACAGAAAGGTTCTGGTCTTTGGTCCTGCTCCTGAAATTGTGTCGTGTTTCTTCTTCTGTAAACAAACAAACAAACAAAAACGGTCACGCCAGGGCCATCAGCTATCCTGAGGAGGAAGTGGCAGGTAAACAAACAAACAAACAAACAAACAACATCCTGAACAACATCCTGAGGAGAGTGGCAGGTGTCTGTCTGACCTTCTCTGACCTCTGACCTCTGACCCTCAGAGGATAACCAGTTCCTGGCAGGTAAACAAACAAACAAACAAACAAACAAACAAACAACAACATCCTGAGGAGGAAGTGGCAGGTAAACAAACAAACAAACAAACACACATAACCAGAAAGCGCTGCACTCTTGTTCAGACGGACTAACCTCACTGAAAGTGCCGTGTGGGGGGGGGGCTGATCAGAGGCTCTGATGAGAATATCCACGTCACACATTAATCTTCGCTTCTCTAAGGTCCGGCCTCGTGATTTATTCAACTTCTATCCACATATATCCGTGTAGAAAAGATGTTTGGTGTCATGAATACAGTGTTGTCTCTGACCGACTGCTGACCTGATGCTCGTGCCTCCGGTTTTGACATAGTGACGAACTATTGAGGAAATTTACGGTCGAGAGTCGAGTCGAGTGCATTGTGTTTTATTTTGAAACCTCCGGATACTCCACACGGTGACTTCGGCGAGGTCAACGCCAGAAGGGCTACAAAGCCCACAGAAATCGACCTCTGACCTCTGATGATGACGATGATGCAGGTGTCTGTCTGACCTTCTCTGACCTCTGACCTCTGACCAGAGTGGAGGCAAAGTGCTCGTAGTTTCAAGGGCGCAACGCTTTCACGTTATGTGGTATTTGGAGGTGAGGCTCCAGCTGTACACCTGGTCCCGGTCTTGACCCGGTCCTGGTCTTGGCCCGGTCTTGGTCTTGATCTGGTCCTGGTCTTGACCCGGTCTTTGTCCTCAGGGTACCCGGACCCCGAGGTGGTTTGGTACAAGGACGAGCAGCCGATCAAAGAGACGCGGCACTTCCAGATCGACTACGACGAGGAGGGGAACTGCAGCCTGGTCATCTCAGAGGTCAGAGGTCAGCTCAGGTGCTGATGTCAGAGTGCAGGTCAGAGGCTAACGGGTTCTCGTCCACAGGTGTCCGGAGACGACGACGCCAAGTACACGGTGAAGGCGGTGAACAGCCTCGGGGAGGCCACCTGCACGGCCGAGCTGCTGGTGGAGGTGATGGCCGGGGAGGAGGAGGAGGAGGAGGAGGAGGAGGAGGAGGAGTAACACACCTGACACCTGACTCTGTCGTGAAGGTGGAGCCGCTGCAGGTGGAGCGGGTGGGCGGGGCTTGTAGTGAACATATCACACCTCTGTCTCAGACTCCGCCTCCTGCCACAGACCAGCTTTTGACTTCATGCATGTTTAGTTTCTGTAGCACCGTGCTGTGTGATAAGCCCCGCCCACCTCACCAGGGGGGCTGGAGGCCCCGCCCCCTCACAGGCCAGCATCTGTTCATCAGCGTACCGGCCCTTTAAATGAGGTCGACTGATCCTGACAGGTGATTCAGTCCTCACTGTGACTCAGTCCAGTTTAGGAACAAATTTAAACTTTTAAAACCTGTTAAACTTCATTTCTGTGATCCAGAGAGTTTTTTTTATCAGGCTGAAGTCAGAAAAAGAGTTTTGTGGGAAAAACAACAGAGTTTGTTTTCGTCCATTTTCTTTATTTAATCTAAAGACGCTGACTCAGGACTTCCAAACCAAACCCAAAAACACACCCAGGCTAACACATGGATCATCAAAGCTAACTTCACATTAGCTTAAGGTTTAATGTTATATTCTGACTCACCTGCTGCTTAGACCTGTGCTCTAAATATCATCATGCACTTCTTGGGGAGACGTGTATGGATACAGATCCTACAGAATAGATTCAGCCTCAGTGTTTGGACAGCTGTTGTAAAGACACTTTGGGTAATGCTAACAATAGCACAGCTCAAAGTAGAAGCCAAACTACATGATACAAATTTAAACTAAAGTCTACCATCTTTGGGGACCTGAATTAAAACTCCTGCTTGTTCTTTCTCTTCTTGTAATAAAAACTAAAGTTGATGGGGCTTCTGTTAAAAGCGCCGTCAGTGTTCACAGTTTGTGTATCGTAAACGTGTCGTGGGGTTGTTGAAATACCGGCCCTCAGGTTGTTTTTGGCTCATCAGCTCTGGGGCTTCTCCGGTTGATCTGGTGAACGTGTCAAAGCAGACTGCAGACCTTCTCTCTGCTTCTTTGTCAGAGCTCCGTGCAGATGTTTGCTCGTCTGGTTCATCGTCAGTGGTTTTTGGTCCTCGTCCTGCTCCTCAGGCTCTGGGTTCATTCTCTGTCCTTTAGTTTGTAAAGCCTCTTTATTCTTGAACTTTCTTTTTGATGGACGTCGTCTTTGCCTTCAGCGCTGAAACAGGAAGTCCAGTTTCAGTTTCACTTTGACAGCTGCGCTCGTCTTTGTTCAGCAGAGTTTTCTCTCCTTAAAATTCATAAATGCAGCACAAGTATCGTAAGTACATGTTTTATTCTGCGGTGATCGTGGCTTTAACCTGTTGGTTATTACCCCCCCGTCCCGGGACCCACTTAGAGTTCTCCTCCAGAGGAGAGTGGGCCTGAGGGAGGGACAGTCCACAGCCACATCTGCACATAGAGAGTGCATTAAAGATGGTAAAAATAAGCAAATTAATAAATAGAATAATAAACTAGAATAAAATAAAAGTACATCCACACAGGCTGATAAAATTACTTAATCTTACGGCCATGGTCATGCTCAGGTCCATGATAGCTGGGCTGTGGGTTCACCAGTTAAAAATGCACTAAAACATACAAGGGAATAAAATGTGTTAAAATCACACTATTAACACGGTTTGACCTGAACCCAAATAAACCAGGAAATACACCTGAACCCAAACAAACCAGGAAATACACCTGAACCCAAACAAACCAGGAAATACACCTGAACCCAAATAAACCAGGAAATACACCTGAACCCAAACAAACCAGGAAATACACCTGAACCCAAACAAACCAGGAAATACACCTGAACCCAAACAAACCAGGAAATACACCTGAACCCAAACAAACCAGGAAATACACACAATTCATCACTAATGTCATGCCCCCATAATGTTAGTGAAGCACTGTTAAAGGTCTGTTTTTGTTTATCTGCTCATATATAAATAAATAAAGTATAAGTTTATCTGTTCATATATAAATAAAGTATAAGTTTATCTGTTCATAAATAAATAAAGGATAAGTGCTGCTCTTGGCTGTTGGACCGTCCCTTCCCAAACCCCAGTGCGTCTCCTTTATTCATCTTCTCTGGAAAAAGGGAAGTTTATTCAAACTGGTTTTGTTCTTTTCGTTTTGGTGTGTTTTATTTTGGAGGAGTGTCTTTTATTTTGGAGACACTTGCTGTGAAGAAGTGAGACCGTAAATCCCGCTCAACCTCCTGTTATAATTTCTCAGGCTCTGGGGCCTTAAAGTTTCAGGGATGTGATCCATCCCTCTCCTGTCTGTCGTGTTTTTGGAGCTCCAGGCCGTGATAAATAACTTTGAGTCGTCTGTGTTTGATGTGATGCAGGTGCTCAGTGGCCCCGTGTATATGGGTAGTTTTCTTCAATCTGATTGAAATCGATCGGATTAAGTGAATCTGATTTGATCTGTAAACATGAACTCTGAGTAGAGAGATCCACGTTCAGTCTGCGTTTGCATGAAGCTGAATCTGATTGTATTGTTTTTTGACGTGTTTTGTTGGGGTTTCTATTAAAAAGTTTGTTTCCTCCACCGTCCAGTTCTTCTGGTTGTTCTCCATGTTTGTTTGGGCACGCTCTGCGTACGTCACTACGTGCCTCTTACGTACTACAGACCGAACAATCCTCTCTATCAACCCAATCTGATCCACTCAGCTGTTTACATGAAGCATAGAGCGGATTATCAATCGGCGTAGACTACCTCTTACAATCAGATCCTGTGAATCTGATTGACTAAGGTGTTTACATGAGACATTTCTAATCTGATTGTAAACAAGGTTTTTGACCCACGGTCACAGGTGCGTAAGAGTCCACCTCTCTCACACCACGTCCCACAGCTCTGGCACTCGACCCATACATGACGTTGGTGGTCCGAGTCGAGGGGCTTCGTTAAGTTAGGGTTAAGGAGTCTCTGTGAAGGTCAGTGGAGCATTCAGGTCCTGCCTCTGAAGCTCAGTTTTAATCAGGGGCGAGTTTTAGCAAGAACCTCAGGATACGATAATATCAAGATTAATAACAATATTATGATATTCTACAGTTAACGAAGAAAAAGTGGAGATGGTGTTTATGTAAATCACAATATTACTCCAAACTGAAGAACAAATCAAGTCAAAACACTTTGATTGAAAACAACTTTTCCATTTTATTGTTTCTGAAATATGTCAAACGCAGAGTTACATACAAACACTAAACCTGAAAGCAGAGAGCATCAAGTCTCTTAAACTAATGTAGCAATGAAGTGATTCTTGTTTAATAAAATATTGAAATCATCCAAACCAGCAGTGCAGCTCAAACTGAACACACGAGGAACGAAGAGCTCTGAGTTACTGACAGAACAACAGGAAGTCAATAAAATCTCATATTTCTGTCTGAACTGAACAGACTGCAGGAAAACAAACCTGTGGAAACGTGTTTATACGTTTTATTTCAAACTCTGATAAATGAGTTGAGTTTTTATTTTAAGATTTGAAACATCGATGTTCCATCCGAGGTGAAAATATCCCGTTATATCGCTGTGTTGATATTTTTAACACCTTTAGTTTGAGCAGCTGTTGTTAAAGTTCATCAGTAAGAAAAGAGACCACGTTTATCATTTAACCTTATATCACTCTGAAGAGTGTGAAACTCACCTGTCTGATCAGACCTACTGCTCGTGAACAGACTGCAGAGAGGAGTCATGGGAGCTGTAGTTCTGTCTCACTGCAGAGATTGACCTCTGACCCCTTTAACATCTGAACAGGCTTCTGACGTCACTAAAATAAAAGTGAGAAAGACGCTGATGAAGAGATGCTGCATGCTGACGCCCTCACCAAAGGCTCATGGGAAATGTAGTTCCTGTGGTGAAGAGGGCGGGGCCTGGGGGGGGGGAGTCCTTTATTCACAGGGTTTGGTCGACATGTCAACACTGCAGCCCGTCAGCCAACAACAACCTCAGAACACAAATGAAAACTAGGAGCAGTCTCTGGAGTCCCACAGGGCTCCGTGCTCGCTCCTTAAACCTTTAGATAAATATTTACATCTAATAAAAACTGATGTCTCCTGTTTGAGTGGACTCAGACTGTTTTAATCCTCTGAACTAAACAGTTAAGCTGATTTTACTAAAATCTTACTAAAGTTCAGTTTCTGTGGTGGACACGTCCGGACTCTGTGAATGTGGGCGGGGATAAAAACACACAAATGTTTTTTCAGATATTCAGTTCTCTGCTATTTGTGTCTTCACTCTGTCCAGTTTTGACTCTGAAGCTTTTTAATCTTTTCTCTGCTGAAGGTGCCTTAAGCTGGGGGCCTTACGTCCCTCAGTCCAGTGAAGCTTCACACCAAACGCTGTTCCAGTCCTTTCCGTCACATTCCAGCGTCTGTTTGAGCTTTAAAACCGTTTGAAGGTCTTTTAACCAAAGAGTCACCGTGTGCTCGTGTGTTCTGACCTGCTCGTGTGAGTGTGTGTGTTTCAGATGTTTTATTTAAGCACAGATTTATATTATCATCAGTCTTCATGAGAGCCAGCACTTACTGTCACACTTTGATTATTGAGTTATTATATGTGTTATGAATAAGCCCCTCCCCCGTCACTCTGATTGTTCTGTTGTAGGTGTATGTAGATGATGTTTTTATAAATATATCTGAGTGTGAAGAGCTGCAGAGGAAATGTATGAGACACTACGACTGTAGTTACTCACAGAAATAAATCAATTTATCACAAAACAGCCTCCAGTCTTTTATTTCAAATCAACATAAACTCACATCCTCGTTACTGAAGACACATCCCTACTGCACTAGAATAAAGACTAAAACTCACACCTCACAGTCTTTTGAGTCCTGTAAAAGTCCATGTCCTGCAGGTCAGAGTTCATCGATGCTGTTGAAGTGTCTTGTGCAGCAGAAGGTCACAACACCTTTGACTAAACTTTGTTCACACAGAAACTCTCTCTCTTTCAAGAAAGTTAGTCTTAAATCTCTGTTTTTACTTCCTGGAGTTTATGATGTCATAGATATACAGACTCCGCCCATCAAAGCCTCATGTGGCCCCGCCCCTCAGTTCAGAGTGTTCCGAAGAGGAGGGAAAAAGAGCTGCAGCTGCTCCTCTGCAGCAACAGTTTCTATTTTTAACCTAAATCCTCGATGAACACAGGGGACGCAGGAACACGGTGAAGACAGCCAAACACAGCAGGAGGTGAGACCAGATCCAGATCCAGATCCAGATCCTGATCCTGATCCTGAGGAGTTCCTTTTCGTGCCTCGACCAACATTCACAGAATATTTGATCCAAGCCTTTTGAATAGTTCTGCTCACAGACAGACAAAAGCAAACTGCCCTGTTTGGAGGAGAAGAGTATAGATATGCAGCTAAATAATATAGATGTGCTAATGAAATCATAGAAGTGGTTCATATAGGTCTGAAACATCTCACTGATTCAAACACATTCATGTTTCACTCAGATGACATTTGGTAAATGAGTCATGGGAGGTAGTGACGGGCGCTCCGACGCACGTTTCAAACCCGGAAATAAATTTGGCTTGAAACACTGTTCCAAAAAACCACGTGACCTTTGACGTCCGAAGCATGAACAGAGCAAAAAAATGTTGACCCACATCTGAATGTGCTTGCCAAAAGATTTGTATGCACACAGGCGACATCCGTGCCATGTGGGCGCAGATTCTCAAAATGTGGAGACATTGTTAGTAAAAAAAGAAACCGTCTGAATCCAAAGACTGGAAAAAATAGGTTTCTTCAATAAAAATCTTTGAAATGCATATACTCTACCTGTGCCATAGTTTTGTTACTTTGTATACGTAGAAATGTTTATACTTTAGTGTGTGAATATATGATTAGTAAGGAGAACTAGATATCCAGTCATTGTTTCATGTATGTGAGTATACACACTGTTTTACTGTCTAAAAGCCTCCACTGTAATTGACTGCAGTTCTTGATTTTTACCACCAGATGTCGTTATCACTGAACCATTTTGAAGTGATTGCTTCAAAGCTTCAGTGGTTCATAAAAGCTTCATTTGCCCATCCCTAGTGGGAGGTTTGTGTTTTAATGATGAGAATTTTATTCTCAGAAACAAAAGCATGAGAACTGTGAATAAACAATGGAATAAATATGTATGTATTTATTCTAAATATTTTATTTCAAAAGCCTTTTTTGATTCATGCCACGTATATTAAACCATGGGAACATTAAAGAAGTCTTTTTTGTCTGATTTGTCACAATATAAAAGTGATCTAAACTCAAAGGCTGTTAAATCTTACTCTGCTGCCCGGACAGACCCGGAAATCCTGCAGACCTTAAATGGTATTTACACACAATTTAATCATATTTACACAAAGTTTTATCATAGTAATAGTTTTCTACATCTTATTTAAACAGTTTTATCATATTTACGCACAGTTAGGTCATAAAAGAGTTTTATGTACACAGTTTTACCCTATTTAAACAGTTCTGTCATATTAAAACAGATTTTTTTAATCATATTTACACACAGTTATGTCTTATTAAAACAGTTTTATTAATCATATTAACACAGTTATGTCTTATTTAAACAGTTTTATCATATTTACACAGTTATGTCTTATTAAAACAGTTTTATCATATTTACACACAGTTATGTCTTATTTAAACAGTTTTATTAATCATATTTACACAGTTATGTCTTATTTAAACAGTTTTATTAATCATATTAACACAGTTATGTCTTATTAAAACAGATTTTTTTAATCATATTTACACACAGTTATGTCTTATTTAAACAGTTTTATTAATCATATTTACACAGTTATGTCTTATTTAAACAGTTTTATTAATCATATTAACACAGTTATGTCTTATTAAAACAGTTTTATTAATCATATTAACACAGTTATGTCTTATTAAAACAGTTTTATTAATCATATTAACACAGTTATGTCTTATTTAAACAGTTTTATTAATCATATTAACACAGTTATGTCTTATTAAAACAGTTTTATCATATTAACACAGTTATGTCTTATTTAAACAGTTTTATCATATTAACACACAGTTATGTCTTATTAAAACAGTTTTATCATATTAACACAGTTATGTCTTATTTAAACAGTTTTATTAATCATATTTACACAGTTATGTCTTATTTAAACAGTTTTATTAATCATATTTACACAGTTATGTCATAAAAGAGTTTTATGTACACAGTTTTACCCTATTTAAACAGTTCTGTCATATTAAAACAGATTTTTTTAATCATATTTACACACAGTTATGTCTTATTAAAACAGTTTTATCATATTAACACACAGTTATGTCTTATTTAAACAGTTTTATTAATCATATTAACACAGTTATGTCTTATTTAAACAGTTTTATTAATCATATTTACACAGTTATGTCTTATTTAAACAGTTTTATTAATCATATTAACACAGTTATGTCTTATTTAAACAGTTTTATTAATCATATTTACACAGTTATGTCTTATTTAAACAGTTTTATCATATTAACACAGTTATGTCTTATTTAAACAGTTTTATCATATTAACACAGTTATGTCTTATTTAAACAGTTTTATTAATCATATTAACACAGTTATGTCTTATTAAAACAGTTTTATTAATCATATTAACACAGTTATGTCTTATTAAAACAGTTTTATCATATTAACACAGTTATGTCTTATTAAAACAGTTTTATTAATCATATTAACACAGTTATGTCTTATTAAAACAGTTTTATCATATTAACACAGTTATGTCTTATTAAAACAGTTTTATCATATTAACACAGTTATGTCTTATTAAAACAGTTTTATTAATCATATTAACACAGTTATGTCTTATTAAAACAGTTTTATTAATCATATTAACACAGTTATGTCTTATTAAAACAGTTTTATTAATCATATTAACACAGTTATGTCTTATTTAAACAGTTTTATCATATTAACACAGTTATGTCTTATTTAAACAGTTTTATTAATCATATTAACACAGTTATGTCTTATTAAAACAGTTTTATTAATCATATTAACACAGTTATGTCTTATTAAAACAGTTTTATTAATCATATTAACACAGTTATGTCTTATTAAAACAGTTTTATTAATCATATTAACACAGTTATGTCTTATTTAAACAGTTTTATTAATCATATTAACACAGTTATGTCTTATTAAAACAGTTTTATTAATCATATTAACACAGTTATGTCTTATTAAAACAGTTTTATTAATCATATTAACACAGTTATGTCTTATTAAAACAGTTTTATCATATTAACACAGTTATGTCTTATTTAAACAGTTTTATTAATCATATTAACACAGTTATGTCTTATTAAAACAGTTTTATTAATCATATTAACACAGTTATGTCTTATTAAAACAGTTTTATTAATCATATTAACACAGTTATGTCTTATTTAAACAGTTTTATTAATCATATTAACACAGTTATGTCTTATTAAAACAGTTTTATTAATCATATTAACACAGTTATGTCTTATTAAAACAGTTTTATTAATCATATTAACACAGTTATGTCTTATTAAAACAGTTTTATTAATCATATTAACACAGTTATGTCTTATTAAAACAGTTTTATTAATCATATTAACACAGTTATGTCTTATTTAAACAGTTTTATTAGTCATATTAACACAGTTATGTCTTATTAAAACAGTTTTATCATATTTACACACAGTTATGTCTTATTAAAACAGTTTTATTAATCATATTAACACAGTTATGTCTTATTTAAACAGTTTTATTAATCATATTAACACAGTTATGTCTTATTAAAACAGTTTTATTAATCATATTAACACAGTTATGTCTTATTTAAACAGTTTTATTAATCATATTAACACAGTTATGTCTTATTAAAACAGTTTTATTAATCATTAACACAGTTATGTCTTATTTAAACAGTTTTATTAATCATATTAACACAGTTATGTCTTATTAAAACAGTTTTATTAATCATATTAACACAGTTATGTCTTATTAAAACAGTTTTACTAATCATATTAACACAGTTATGTCTTATTTAAACAGTTTTATTAATCATATTAACACAGTTATGTCTTATTTAAACAGTTTTATTAATCATATTAACACAGTTATGTCTTATTAAAACAGTTTTACTAATCATATTAACACAGTTATGTCTTATTTAAACAGTTTTATTAATCATATTAACACAGTTATGTCTTATTAAAACAGTTTTATTAATCATATTAACACAGTTATGTCTTATTAAAACAGTTTTATTAATCATATTAACACAGGGTTTTATGACTGTGGTTTCAAACTTTTTTAATAAAGGGACCAAAGTGAAAGAAATAAAAATGAATTCATTGTGGGAGATCTTTAAAGGTGCAGGGGGTGAAACCATGTAACTCAGGCATGAACAGGGAGAACGTCGTTATAAGATGGAGCGCACCTCCACCTGACAGCCAGCGGGGGGCGCTGTCACATCATTCCCGTGCAGGGACAACAGGAAGTCCCGTGTGAGCATGCGCAGTGGATGAGCCGCAGATTCGGTCCGGCTCCGGTTTCACGGTAACCTCTCGGTTGTTGTTTTTGTCTGGGCTGCTCTCCGGTACACCGGGATGGCGGGCACCGCGCTCAAGAGACTCATGGCGGAGTACAAACGTGAGTTAACGGGACGTGGTGTGTCGTCACAGCCGCTGCGACCAATGGGAACGCACGGAGTGTTAGCAAACATGCTAATGTTCGTTAGCCCTAATCCCCCGCACCAGACTCCGTCTGAAGGAGCGCTGATTAAGACTCTGTTCGCTCTGTGGAAGGATTAGAAAAGACTGCTGTGTTAATTTATCAGTGAAGTGGAGTTTAGTCATGAAGCTTATGTTCGGCATCAGAAAGACTCACATTAATTAAATAAAAATCTTAAAATAACCGGTTAGAGTCTGCTGGTGTCGCTCTGACGGGCTCTCGGCCACACGCCTCCTGTCCCGGTAAAGAGGGGCTCCTGTCTCCTAAAAACGTCAGAAAGGTCACTCCACTGATGTGTATGGACGTTATTGTGAGCCCTTTACCTGACAGAAGTAACACAACATCTTAGAAAGACTCAGATCTCGAGTTTTATTAGTAATAAACATGATCGTATTCTTTGATGTCATGTGGATGGAGTTTGGTGAAGTCTGAGTTAAGTCAGGCTAACTGAGCTCAGCCCGTTAGAGCGACCGTAACAACAGAATAAATTCATATTTACTTTATGATCCATGTTTAATGTGGGGGTTATCAGGTCACCTGTTAGTGATCCTCAGGTTTAGACTCAGGCAGGTCTACACACTTAGGTTTAGACTCAGGCAGGTCTACATTTAGGTTTAGACTCAGGCAGGTCTACACTTAGGTTTAGACTCAGGCAGGTCTACACACTTAGGTTTAGACTCAGGCAGGTCTACACACTTAGGTTTAGACTCAGGCAGGTCTACACACTTAGGTTTAGACTCAGGCAGGTCTACACTTAGGTTTAGACTCAGGCAGGTCTACACACTTAGGTTTAGACTCAGGCAGGTCTACACACTTAGGTTTAGACTCAGGCAGGTCTACACTTAGGTTTAGACTCAGGCAGGTCTACATTTAGGTTTAGACTCAGGCAGGTCTACACTTAGGTTTAGACTCAGGCAGGTCTACATTTAGGTTTAGACTCAGGCAGGTCTACACACTTAGGTTTAGACTCAGGCAGGTCTACACACTTAGGTTTAGACTCAGGCAGGTCTACATTTAGGTTTAGACTCAGGCAGGTCTACACTTAGGTTTAGACTCAGGCAGGTCTACACACTTAGGTTTAGACTCAGGCAGGTCTACGGTCTGAATGAGACTGATTAACCCTGAGTCTGTTTCCTGTTTCCAGAGCTCACCTTGAATCCACCTGAGGGGATCGTGGCAGGTGAGTCCAGACCAGAGGCATGACATACACAGAATACCTGACATGGTGCTGCTACAATATAAAAATAGTGAATACATAAGAGCAAGTACACAAACACAGTTAAAACAAATGGATAAGTAGCAAAAGTGCTAACTGTGCAAAACATACAAAAATCAGAGCACTGGTCTCAGCTGTTCTTATCGACCATTATAACAGACGCAGGAATAAATGAATTTTTGAATCTGTTTAGTCTACAGGGAGGAACTCTAAATGTTCTTCCGGATGGCAGCAGCTCAAACTCACTGTGTAGAGAGTGTGATGGATTGTTGATTATTTTATATGCCTTTTGCAGAGTGGCCCGTTCACAGTCATTTTTCCAGCAGCATGAATTAACCGAGACAGTTTGTTTCTGAGCTGAACCGAAAGGTTTCCAAACCAGGCTGTTATGCTGTATCTGATTAGACTCTCCAAGACAGCCTTACAAAAAATCAACTTACATTTCTGATCAACACCATGAGTTCTCAGACACCATAAGAAGTGCAATGGTTGTTAATCTGCTGCAGAGGTTGTCAATGTGTGTGCTCCAGGTGAGTGCACTGTCAATAAAGACACCCAGGTGTTTGCATGACTGCACCTGGGCGATGGCCTGGTTATGGATGACCACAGGCCGGTGGTCACAAACACCATTTCCCCTGTCTCATTTATGTTCAGAACACGATGGTTATCATCACACCAACTGGCAAACCTCTGAATTTCCATAAAGTAGTCAGATATATGACAGTTCTTTTTCAATAAAGCTAGAATTGCAGTGTCATCTGAGAACTTAATGATCTGATTGTTTGAGTAAAAACTTCCACACACGTCTGTATACAGAGTGAACAGAACCGGTGAACTCACGCACCCCTGTGGTAAAAATCCATGAACACTAACCTGCCGTCTGCGGTTTGTTAGAAACGAAAAAACATTTAATAATAGAAGGATGGACTTTAGAACAATTTAATCTAATTAAAAGATGTGGCTGCAGTGTATTCGAAGCTGTAAGAGCCTCTTTGGGTGTGTTCTAATGAAATATGTCTGAACTTATCAGCTACATATCTGACAAAGCTTCATGTTGGTGAACGATCTTAATGAATCTGAGGACGCTCTCCTGTGTCTGTGTGCAGGCCCGGTCAATGAGGAGAACTTCTTTGAGTGGGAGGCCCTGATCATGTGAGTATCTCTGTCCACCCCCGTGTCAGGTTAGGGAGCTGCAGTGACCGTGATGTCAGTGAACGCACCATCATCATTACCTGTAATGAGCCTCGTCTCCTGTTGTTGTTTTTCTTTGTCTGCGTGCCAGCAGCTGCAGCCGCCCTTCAATTTACACCTACAACCGTCTGCAGCTCGCCGTGACATCATCACGTCACAACCAATCATTAAACAAGACTACAAATACACACACATGTACACACTCTGAGATCAAATACACACACATCTACACACTCTGAGATCAAATACACACACATCTACACACTCTCTGCAGTGTTAATGCTGTCGACTGATTATTTTCATCAAAAACCTTTTTCCTGACAAACCTTAGACAACGACTAATAAAAACAAAAACTCAAACTAACATTTTCATCAACAAATAAAAACTAGACTGAACATCAAACACTATAGAGACTAAATTATGACTAAAGCCAGATATTTTACACCAATACTAACTAAGCTGTCAGAGTTAGCTCCGCCCTCTGCCTGTCTAAATCATCGAGGTCCTGTAGTCTGGGTTATGATGATCTGTCTCCATGACGACCTGCTGTCAGATTTGACTGACGAGTCTCTAATCAATCAAACCTCCTGATGAACAGCTGATCAGCCGACCGGAGCCTCGCTCTGGTTCTGCTCCCGTGTCTCTGGTTGGTTCTTCTGCTCTGGATGTAGATCTTTGGTCATAGATCAGTCCGAGTGTTGGTGAAGTCTCTTAGATCTCCGCTGGTGTCCAGGAAACTCTGGTGATGAGACGGTTGATGTGGTGGAGATGATAGCCTGCAGATAGACTATCAGAGTAAAACAGGAAGAGGAAGCTCAGATATTCAAACATCAGGCTCAAGCTGATAGTCGAGCACGACACCAGGATAAAAATACACGCTGACCCTCAGACCTACAACAGACCTACACTGGGGCTCCACTGGACCTACAGCAGACCTACATCAGACCTACAGCAGACCTACACCGGACCTACACCAGACCTCCACTGGACCTACACCGGACCTACAACAGACCTACACCAGACCTCCACTGGACCTACACCAGACTTCCACTGGACCTACACCAGACCTACACTGGACCTCCACCAGACCTACACCGGACCTACACCAGACCTACACCAGACCTACACTGGACCTACACTGGACCTACACCAGACCTACACCAGACCTCCACTGGTCATACACCAGACCTACACCAGGCCTACACCAGACCTACACCAGAACTCCACCAGACCTACACCGGACCTACACCAGACCTCCACCTGACCTACACCGGACCTACACCAGACCTCCACTGGACATACACCAGGCCTACACCGGACCTACACCGGGCCTACATTAGACCTACACTGGACATACACCAGACCTACACCAGAACTCCACCAGACCTACACCAGAACTCCACCAGACCTTCACCAGACCTACACCTGGCCTACACCAGACCTACACCAGACTTCCACCGGACCTCCACCAGACCCACACTAGACCTACACCAGATCTACATCAGACCTACACCAGACCTACACTGGACCTCTGGATCTCCACTGGGCCCAAAATCTCAACGTCCTGTGCTTTTATTTTGAAAGTATTTTTAATGGCCGTTAGCGCTTGTTAGCTGTTAGCTTAACTACCTTAAGGCTATGGTTTCACATTAAATTATCCCACACAGATTTAACACTTAAATGTGACATGAACCTCGTCAAAGACAATCCCTACAAAGTAAACTTCTGAGTAGAGCAGATTTAGCCACTGAGTAACCATGACGACCACAGGCTAACTGACATTAGCTGCCATTATTTTGGAACACTTCCTGTAAGGTCACTTCCTGTTGTTGCCGCATCCGCTGCTCCCGCCTCTCTTCCCTGATTGGGAATTAAGTATTTAGCCGAGTGAATCTGTTGGACAATGGAGGCGGGACGGAGATTCATGATTTCAGACTCAGGCAGGTGTGTTAGCTCTGTAAAGCTAACAGAATCAGTCTCAGCACTGACATTCATCATTCATACTCAGTCTAATTAACGGAGAACCACAGGAGCTCCCCAGGGCTCAGTGCTGGGCCCACCTACAGTTTAATATCTGAAATACTGAGCAGCTGCTGCCCTGATGCTGCTGCTGCCTTTGACTCTTCGCTCTGCTGGCAAATGTCGACTTTAACTCTTTAAATCTGTCCAACTTTTGCTCCTGATGAGTTTTAACAGAGTAAGAATTATTCTTTAACCCTTTTATGCATGAATTATTAAATCTAAAGGAATAATTTTTGATTTTTTTTTTTTTTATTTCAAATAAGTTACAAAAAAACATGGTCATTTTTTCAGTGTTATATTTTAAGAGAGTTATGCGTCTGTCCACAACAGTATAATTAGTAACTTAAACTTATTAAAGATCCACAAACACGTCTTTGACAAACATTTATTAAGAATAAAGAAAAGTAAAATCTAAAGTCTGTGTATTGTTGCTGTTTAATCAAACCATTCGCTTGTGAAGTCACCAAAGTGTAAAATAGAAAATGCTAAATGATGTAAAATCTGAATACAGGCATAAAAACCCAATTTACTGTTTCTGGGCAACTTTGAATTTATGACGCAATTACTCCATCTGGAAAAAAGTGCAGTAAAAATATTTATATGAACCTTCAGAACAGAGTTTGGGGAGTGACCACCTGGTAGCTGGACGGGTATAAAACAGATCCCAAATATCTGTCTACTGCAGTGGACATCATGCATGAAAGGGTTAATCATCCGTGTTCGAGCAGTAACTTTGTCTTTGTGTCATCATGTTAGCATGTTAGCATGTTAGCTGACCCTGTGTGTGTTTCAGGGGTCCTCAGGACACGTGTTTTGAGGGCGGAGTCTTCCCGGCGGTCCTCAGCTTCCCGTCCGATTACCCCCTGAGTCCTCCAAAGATGAGGTTCACCTGCGACATGTTCCACCCCAACAGTGAGTCAAACTTTATTTAAACACCTCTCTACAGACGAGCTGGAGCTGCCTACTGTGTCATACTGATGAACATTAAGAATCTGGAGACCGAGCGGTTCATCAGGAGGATCAGACTCTGCTGCTTAGACCACAGAGGCCTAAAGCTGCCTACAAACACGACGTGAGCGCCTAAAGCTGCCTACAAACACAACGTTAGCGTCCGCGATCACATACATGTAAAGTTAGCGTACAGCCACGATGGGCGGGGCTAACCCTCCGGCTACAAGTTGACCCGTCAAGGTGATCACTTTGCTCGTCACCAAAGTTGGAAAAGTCGATCTCTTCAGGTGATGTCGTGTGTGGCTGTGCAGTAACAGCCAATCAGAGGTGTGTGTGACAGACGGTGTTTATTCAGACTACAGAGTAACGGTCCGTGTCCCTGTGGAAACATGAGTCGGTGACATTAGTTCCTCCTGACGGACGGTGCTGCTTCAGCTGCAGAGTGCTGTGGTTGTTAGGAGAGTTAAAGGAAGCAGCTGAATAATGTCAGCTTACACGTCCTGTTATATGATTTATGATATGATCACGTCACAGTGCCACGGCGACGGGCGGCGGGCGGCGGTGACCGGACTGAGGTCTTTATGGACACATGACACGTGAACGCAGCGTCAGACCTGCTGAAGCCTTCAGGTCTGCAGCTCTGTCTCAGACTTCTATCGTCATATCTCTACACTGACATGGTGCTGCTGTTAGAAACCCGAGTGTCTTCTTCTCCTTCTTGTCCTTTAATCTTCCTCCTCCTCCTCCTCCTCCTCCTCCTCCTCCTCCTCCTCCTCCTTGGTTCTCCTCCTGTTTGATGGTTTGTTGATGGAGGAGCGGGCGTTGCAGCTCCAGCAGGAAGTTCAGCTGAGGGCCATGCAGGTCTGAGGGTGTGGAGGAGGAGGATGATGATGATGATGATGAAGGGTCAGCAGTCAGCCTCCAGCCTCTAATCAGCACTGAGCGTGCTCAGACCGTCTCCCTGTGACATCATGGCCCAGTCCACTAATCAGAGCGCTAATGATAGCACGCTAACGACGTGCTAACGGTGTGCTTGCAGAGGAGGGAGGACGCGTTTGGACTCGTCTGAGCTCCAGAGTCTGAGGACGGGGACTGATCCAGCGGGCCGCACAGGCCTCTGCAGCAGTGCACCTGTCACCTGGTGAGACCATGTCTATGGGACAGGAAAGACCGTGGTTACCTGTTTAAGTTCTCTTTTATCTTTAACTTCTGTGTCTGACTTCTCCCCATGATGCCCCTCAGTGCTCTGCTGCTCTATATCTCTGCCCTGTGATTGGTTCATAGAATTCAAACGTGCAGCTGTCAGACAGAAAGACTCTATTGACCCTTTTCCACGAGCACGCCTTGGCCCTACTCTGCTTGGCTCTACTCGATTAGCAGCGTGTTTCCACTAGCCTGGTACCTCCTAAAACAAGCTAGTTTTAGCACCTTCTCCGCTCTGGTTCCAAAGGAGCTGAGTCCATACTAAAAGATGACGTCACCGACTGCCGGCTACTGATTGGTCAGACAATGTCGTCATTGATGAGTCATGAGCATGACGACCAAGCATGCTAGCAGTAGCTACCATTAGCTTACCATCATACGTCTTTTCTTTGCAGCTGGATTGCTCTCGTCCTCGGCTTCATTCTCTTGTAGAGCTTCCAAAACTCTCCTGTGCTTCTCAAGGGGTATTTCTTCTTACCACCTGCAGCCTTCTTCTGCTTTCCTTTTTTACTCAGTTTGTGACAAAAAGACACAGATTGTTGTGTCGCGCTCAAAATGACGTCACCACAGAGCTGTTCTCTGTTTACAGCGACACTGCACCCTGTTGGGCAGGCGACTGGGGCTAATGGAAAAGCAGCACAAGGCGAGTGCAGTAGAGTAGAGTAGGGCTAATGGAGAAGGGCCATATATCCTGGGCCTCGAACCGTCACAGCAGACCTCACCGCGCTCTCAGCAGTCAGAGGGTTATATATCTGTGAACTCTGCCCTGTTTACACAACAGCATGTTCACCAAACACAAAAGTTTCTCCTTTGTGTTTCCAAAACGATCCGCCTCCACATGGAGACGTGTGAGCGAATGAACCTGCTGTAGGGTGCATGCCAGTCCAGTAGATGGCGGTGTAGGTCTGCAGAGAAGCAGCGCTGCTACAACACAAAGAACAAAAACTTCAACAAACAATGATGAGTGGATGCACAGAGACAACAAATCTGTGTGGATAGTTTAGTCTGGATAACAAAGCGAGCAGGGTAAGCAGCTCACATGTTTCTCTGTAGACGATGAAGCTGTTGTTGTCCCCCCCCCCCCCCCCCCCACAGTCTACCCAGACGGCCGGGTGTGCATCTCCATCCTCCACGCTCCTGGAGATGACCCCATGGGCTATGAGAGCAGTGCAGAGCGGTGGAGCCCAGTGCAGAGCGTGGAGAAGATCCTGCTGTCTGTGGTCAGCATGTTAGCAGGTAACACCACATGACCTCACCTTCATCACCTGCAGGTCTGTAGGTGGGACCACAGCCTCATGGTCATCATCAGTCAATCTTTATTTGTATAGCACCAATTCATAACAAGTGTTATCTCAAGACACTTTACAATAGAGCATAAAGCTCTTCATGTTATGGATACACATATATGTATAGATACATATATACATATGAAATACACATATACATATATATACAAATATATACATCCAACAGCCAATCATGAATCCCTCTCCTCTCCTCCTCTCCTCCCCTTCTTGTCTCCTCCTCTCCTCCCCTCCTCTCCTCAGAGCCTAACGATGAAAGCGGGGCTAACGTGGATGCATCTAAAATGTGGCGTGAGGACAGAGACCAGTTCTACAAACTCGCCCAGAAGATTGTCAGGAAGTCTCTGGGCCTTTAGTGATGATGTCATCAAGGCTCGACAGTGTGTGTTTGTGTGAGGCCCCCCTCCCCCCCAAAAGGAAACATCAGAGGACGATTTGAGGACGTGGGCGTCCCTCTCATCACCATGGCAACCATCACATACACACAGCTGAGACTGGTCATGGACTGGTGGACGAGGGGAGCCAATCAGACGCCTGGATTTAAAAACACATTTACAAGTTCAGACTCATGGAGACGCCGACAGGAGGAGAGACCAGGGCCACACCAGAGTCCTGGTCTAGGACTTCCTGGCTCAGGGCTCGGAGTCCTGGTCTAGGACTTCCTGGATCAGGCCCAGAGTCCTGGTCTAGGACTTCCTGGATCAGGCCCAGAGTCCTGGTCTAGGACTTCCTGGCTCAGGGCTCAGAGTCCTTTATAGGTTTGATTTAATATTCAGACTCCGTTAAACGTAAAATTTAAATGTGTGGTCACACCTGGAGAAGGGGAGGAGCTAACAGAGCCCCGCCCCTTTGTGTTAAACTGACAGACGCCTTGTAATCTGGATTAAATGAATAATCTGACGAAGATTATGTCAGTAATGAGCATGCTCCTCCTCCTCCTCCTCCTCCTCCTCCCCCTCCTCCTCCTCCTCCTCCTCCTCCCCCTCGGCGTCTCCATGACGACGTGGGTCAGAGTCTCCGTCAGGTGGAGCAGGAGCTGCTCGGCTCCTCTCATTTGGACTTCATGCACTTTAACTCTTCCCAGAGGATGAAGATGATGATGGTGGTGATGTTCTTCATCAGGGTCTGAGCATGCTCAGTGGAGCTCCATCTGCAGTGATGGTGGAGCTGGTTTGACCTTCAGTTTGAAATATTTCATTTAATAAAAGAGGGAAGAACAACCAGAGTCTGTTTGTCTGTTTGTTTGTTTGTTTGTTTGTTTGTTTGTTTTTAAATATCCAGTGAGCAGCATCTCAGGAGAAAGGCGACAGATCACATGACACAAACTGGACCACAGCGGGTCCACTCCTGTCAGCTAAGAACAGAAGCAGCAGACTGTAAAGTGTCTCCTGGTCTGATGAGTCTGGATCTCTGCTCCACATTCAGAGTTTGGTGTGAACTTCATAAACATGGATCCATCCTGCCTTGGATCAGCGGTTCAGGCTGCTGCTGGTGGTTCATGGTTCAAACCCCACAGCCTACCTGACCATGTCCATCCCTTTATGACCACAGGGGACCATCTTCTGATGGAGACTTCAGCCACTCCATGTCTGAGCTCAGATCATCACACTGCTTTATTTACTGAACACCACAGTCACCAGATCTCAGTCCAGTAGAGCAGCTGTGGGATGTGGTGGAGCAGGAGATTCTCCTCATCTGTGTGAGGCTGTCATGGAGACATGGACCAACATCTCTGAGGGATGTTTCAGCTCTTTAAGAGTCACTGTTTTAAATATCACACAATTGAACTACAATTCCCATGATGCATTTCTGCAGTCAGTCACACACCAGAGACTGGAGCTTCAGAACAGGGTCTTTGCTTGGTCTGTCTGATTCTGGATCAGGTGACCCTGCAGCAGGTTTAACTGAGTAGAGCAGCAGAGGCTCATGGGAGCTGTAGTTTCTGCAGTGATGAGTCAGAGTGTTTACAGCAGGAGGCTCAGAGGGGGAGGGCGTACCTGTCTCAGGTGATCTCAGCAGGTTCCTGTCCTGACCTGCCCGACACACTCAGCATCAGACGGACCATAAAACTGTTTACACCCCGTCAGGACCTTCTCCAGAGACCTGAAGACCTAAGGGGGTCTGCAAAGACCTAAGAGAGTCTGAAGACCTAAGGGGTCTGGAGACCTCAGAGAGTCTGAAGACCTAAGGGAGTCTGCAAAGACCTCAGAGAGTCTGAAGACCTAAGGGGGTCTGGAGACCTCAGAGAGTCTGAAGACCTAAGGGGTCTGCTGCATTCTGAGGTCTTCAGACTCTGGTTCCTCTCTGTGGAGGTCTGAAACAGTCCCATGGTCCATCCTGAGTCCTCCATGTGTGGACTTCTGAGGGGTTCAGGTCCTGTCCTGGTCAGATCTGGTCCTCCTTCAGGTCTCTCCCGGTCAGACCTGGTCCTCCTTCAGGTATCTCCTGGTCAGATCTGGTCCTCCTTCAGGTCCTGTCCTGCTCAGACCTGGTCCTCCTTCAGGTCCTCAGTCTGCTGGAACAGGAAGTGCCTGTTTGGACCCTCCTCAGCAGCACTTAGACTGATCCTATCTCCGCAGCCGGGTTCCTCTGTTCCTCGGATGTTTTGGAGATCTTATCAGAGTTTGTGAACCAGAGAGGAAACTTCAGAGATCCTATCAGACCCTGTTCAGGTCTGGGACTCTGAGGCATGTGGGACTCCTCAGGGTCTGGCTTTGGCCCCTCAGAGTCTAAGGACAGAGACATCTACAGAAAAAAAGGTCCAACAGGGTCTACCTGAAGGGACGAGGACGGAGTATAGAGACAACCAGGAGAAGATATCATGATAAATAAACTTAAATAACAGAAGAATATTATCATAAATAAACTTTAACATCAGAAGAATATTATCATAAATAAACTTTAACATTAGAAGAATATTATCATAAATAAACTTTAACATCAGAAGAATATTATCATAAATAAACTTTAACATCAGAAGAATATTATCATAAATAAACTTTAACATCAGAAGAATATTATCATAAATAAACTTTAACATTAGAAGAATATTATCATAAATAAACTTTAACATCAGAAGAATATTATCATAAATAAACTTTAAAGGAAAAGTTCGGTTCCTGCAGCTTTTACATTGTTTATAGAATGAAGAACAATAATATACTCACCCAGAAGGCTTTCCTGATGCAAACGGTGCTTCGGGAGATATTTAGATCCAAAATCGAGCAGCGGACACCGATATAATGGTAGCCCGTAGGGCATAGATCGCCACTCCTAAAAACTGCATTAATCGTTCAAAAACTCATGTTTTTCACCGATATTCCATCATGATTTGCTCCGAAAGGACCGCCATTGCAGCCTGTGTCTCTCCACACAGCGCTGTGTGGCTGAACTAACCTCTGAACTGACGAGCTGTTTACATGCTCTTCGCGCATACAAGAAAAGTGCTCATTGTTTCAGAGGAAGATCGGCAGCTACAAATCAACTTTCTTCTTCCAGTTTTGTGCAAAATGGACGAATGTCTATGGGATGAAGATGTTGTGGAGGAGGACTTTGAATATGATGGACGTCCTTACAGTTTGGAGCCACAGTATACAGATATACAGATAAGGAAGCGATCGCAACGCTCCAGAGAGTACTGCGCATGCGCGAAGAGCATGTAAACAGCTCGTCAGTTCAGAGGTTAGTTCAGCCACACAGCGCTGTGTGGAGAGACACAGGCTGCAATGGCGGTCCTTTCGGAGCAAATCATGATGGAATATCGGTGAAAAACATGAGTTTTTGGACGATTAATGCAGTTTTTAGGAGCGGCGATCTATGCCCTACGGGCTACCATTATATCGGTGTCCGCTGCTCGATTTTGGATCTAAATATTTCAAGCAATCGCTTTGCATCAGGAAAGCCTTCTGGGTGAGTATATTGTTGTTCTTCATTCTATAAACAATGTAAAAGCTGCAGGAACCTAACTTTTCCTTTAACAAAGAAGAATATATATATATATATATATATATATATATATATATATATATATATATATATATATATGTATATATATATATATATATATATACATATATATATATATATATGTGAATATATAACACATACTTGTATAACACATGTACATACAGTTGGAAAAACTATGTGAACTTTTTGCAAAATATTCTGTGGACAGATGAAATCAAAGTTGAGTTGTTTGGAAGGAACACACAACTCTATGTGTGCAGAAAAAAGGCACAGCACATCAACATCAAAACCTCATCCCAACTGTGAAGTATGATGGAGGGAGCATTATGGTTTGGGGCTGCTTTGCTGCCTCAGGGCCTGGATGGATTGCTGTCATTGGCTGAAAAATGAATTCCCAAGTTTATCAAGACATTTTGCAGGAAAACTTCAGATCATCTGTCCACCAACTGAAGCTCAACAGAGGATGGGTGATGCAACAGGACAACGACCCAAAGCATAGAAGTAAATCAACAATGGAACGGCTTCAACTGAAGAAAATACGGCTTCTGGAGTGGCCCAGTCAGAGTCCTGACCTCAACCCCATTGAATATTGCTGAACTGAAACAGTTTTGTACAAAAGAATGGTCCAAAACTCCTCCTGACCGTTGTGCAGGTCTGATCTACAACTACAGGAAACGTTTGGTTGAGGTTATTGCTGCCAAAGGAGGGTCAACCACTTATTAAATCCAAAGGTTCACATACTTTTTCCACCCTGCACTGTGACTGTTTACATAGTGTGTGGAATAAAAACATGAAACTTATAATTTTGTGTGCTGTATTAGTTTAAGCAGACTGTGATTGTCTGGTGATGTGACTTAGATAAAGGTGTAATTTCTATAAGCTGCTCGTATAGCTCTGAATTGTTCATATAGAACGAGCAGCACATTGATGCATAATAAAGTAATCAAGGATCAAGGTAAACTTTATTATCCCCAAGGGGCAATTTGTTCTACAGCCAGCAGTAACACACAGACAACATAGCAACAATAAATACAATAAAAAGCAGTAAATACAGCACCAACATTACAGGGAGTTATTCAGCAGCACAGTGGCTGCTGGATCAAAGAATTCCTCATTCTATTCGTTTTGCATTTTGGAACACAGTATCTGTGGCCTGATGGAAGCAACCTGAACTCAGCATGCAGGGGGTGACTCTGATCATCCAGGACTGACTGGGCCTTCTTCAGAGTCTGCCTCTGGTACAACATGGTCAGGTCATTAAGTGTTGTGCCAGCAATTCTGCTACACACTTTAGTGATGCCCTGCAGCCTCTTCCTGTTTTTGAGGGTGAGCATCCCATACCAAGTGATAAAAGCAAAGGTCAACACAGACTCGATAAAACACGAATAAAACATTTTCATAAAAGTGTTATCCACTTTAAAACTGGAAAGCTTACAATAAAAATACATCCTCTGATGAGCTTTCTTGCATATAGCATCCACCTGAGACTCAAACGTTAGCCTGTGGTCGAGCACCGTCCCAAGATATTTATACTCCTGAACCACCTCGACAGACTGGTCATTAATGATGACAGGAGGGAAGACTGTAGGATTCTTCCTAAAATCTACAATCATCTCCTTAGTTTTGGACACGTTCACATTTAAAAAGGACGTGTCACACCAGTCAACAAACTCAGATACCACTGGGCCATGATCGTGGTCATCGTCCCTAAGAAGTGACACAATCACAGAGTCATCTGCGAACTTAAGGATATGCCGCCCAGGGAATTGAGTTTGGCACTCATTTGTATACAATACAAATAAAAGAGGAGAGAGGACGCACCCCTGTGGAGACCTGGTGGAGGATAAAAGAACTTCTGATAAAACACTGTTCACTCTCACTCGTTGCGTCCGCTCAGATAAAAAGTCCAACAACCAGGATATGAGGCCGGGCTCGGTGCTGTGGATGCTCCTCAGTCTTTCTGCTAAAAGCTGGATGCAGTTAAAAGCTGAAGAAAAGTCAATAAAAATCAGGCACAAAAGTCATTGCCCCTTCCAGGTGAGACAGGATCAAATGAAGAAGGGTACCCGTTGCATCATCTACTCCCCTGCCAGACCTACAAGCGAACTGGAGAGGATCCAGATTTGCCTGAATAGCGTATGTTTCACAATCTTCTCAAAGGTTTTCATGACCAGAGGGGTGAGCGCCACAGGTCTAAAATCATTAAGATCCTTGGGACAGTTACTTTTTGGAACAGGAACAATAATGGAATCCTTCCAAACACAAGGTACCCTTTGAGGCTGGAGAGACAGATTGAACATAAAAGAGAAGATGTCTGCCAACTGGTCTGCACAGTTTTTAAGAATACGACCCCCCATACCATCAGGGCCAGGGCTTTTCCTCACACTGACGCCTTTAAAAAGTTTCAGGACCTGGTCCCTGCCCACCTGCACAGTGGTCTGTTCAGAGGTGTTTTTAAAATCAGACAGCTCCCTGCTAAAATCATGGATATTAAAACGGTTATAAAAAATGTTCAATTCATTTGCCAGGTCAAGATCAGACCTGTCTTTCTGGGAGATTACACTTTTTTTAAGCGGCATCCCCATCATGGATCTGACCCCCTCCCACGCTGGGCGGGAGTTTCCAGAGCTGAGGAGCTTCTCCATCTGGTTAGATGTTCAAAGTAAATTACACTATTTACTGGTGTCCTTTATAAAGAATGTTATTATAAATAAAATCCCAGAAGTGCTCTATAATAAATTATCATTCTTCTCTAATGAACATATGTACTGTACCAGGCAGCTTCAGAAGGGAGGTTTAGGACAAATGTGATTAAAGGTTCAGTTCTCTACAGAGCAATGGTGGCATGGAGTTTATTACCAAGCTTTTTAATCTCAGACAGAAACAGAAGTTGATTCAACAAGAAATTAAAGATGTATTTGTTCACTTATGGCTTACCTGAAAGATAATAATGTTAATTACTTCTCCCTGATAATGTGAATTTTTGCTGTAGTCCCAAAGGTAAGGAGAGTTCTGTGGTTTGTCTCTCCTTTTTTATTTTCTTTTTATAAACTTCTTGTGTATTGTTTTGCTTTTTGCAATCAACAGGTGAATAATAGAGCTACAGCATGAGTGGACTATATGAATGTTATGAGTGTAATGTATATAGTCAGGCTCAAAAGGATATTTTTTGTTGAAGGTGTAGTATGTGGACCGCAGGAAGAATAGCTACTGCACATTTGCTGTGACTGATGGTGGATCCAAAATCAAATCAAATCAATCAAATCAGAACAACAGAAATCCAAGTAATCCCAAAGGCTTCACAGACTTTTTCAATTCAGCTGTATATAACACATGTGATGTATAACTCATATATATATAAGACATATACACATACACATATATAACACACATTTATATAACACACATATAAATATATAACACACACATATAACACACATATACAGATACACATATATAACACACATATACACATATACATATATATCACACACATATATAACACGTGATATATAACTCACATATATATAAGACATATACACATACACATATATAACACACATATATAACACATATACACATATACATATATAACACACATATATAACACATATACACATACACATATATAACACACATATATAACACATATACATATATACATATATAACACACATATATATAACATATACACATACACATATATAACACACATATATATAACACATATACATATATACATATATAACACACACATATATAACACATATACACATATACATATATAACACACATATATATAACACATATACATATACACATATATAACACACATAACACATATACACATATACATATATAACACAAATATATATAACACATATACATATATACATATATAACACACACATATATAACACATATACACATACACATATATAACACACATATATATAACACATATACATATATAACACACACATATATAACACATATACACATACACATATATAACACACATTTATATAACACACATATAAATATATAACACACACATATAACACACATATACACATACACATATATAACACACATATACACATATACATATATATCACACACATATATAACACACGTGATATATAACTCACATATATATAAGACATATACACATACACATATATAACACACACATATAACACATATACACATATACATATATAACACACATATATATAACACATATACATATATACATATATAACACACACATATATAACACATATACACATACACATATATAACACACATATATATAACACATATACATATATAACACACATATATCACACATATATACATATACATATATAACACACTCATATAAAACACATATAACACACATATACACATATACATATATAACACACATATATATAACACATATACATATATACATATATAACACACACATATATAACACACAAATATATAACACACATATATAACACATATACATATATAAGACACATATATCACACATATACCCATACACATATATAACACACTCATATAACACACATATAACACACATATACACATATACATATATAACACACATATATAACACATATACATATATAACACACATATGTAACACACATATAACACACATATATACACATATACATATATAACACACATATATAACACATATACATATATAACACACATATATAACACATATATAACACACATATAACACACATATACACATGTACATATATAACACACATATATATAAGACATAAACACATATACATATATAACACACATATACATATATAACACACATATACACATATACATATACACATATAACACACACACATATAACACACATATATACACATATACATATATAACACACACATATATAAGACATAAACACAAATACATATATAACACACATATACACATATACATATATAACACATATATAACACACACATATAAGAGACATGTTTGTCCAGAGTGAATCTGGTTCTGAGGATTATTCTGGATTAAAGCGTCTCTCTCTCCTCAGTCTACCGTCACGCTGATGATCCAGATGAACTCAGCGTCAGGTTCAGTTTCACTTCTAAATCCTGGGATTATTTAAAGTGCTGTCAGTCCATAAATCTGTTAAAGCTCCATCATATCCTGCAGCCCACACCCTCCACCTACATCATCAGAGTTAACCCTTCACTGACCGAGCTCACACTGCAGCGCTAATACAGCGGGGTAAATCTGATTGATGGGGCTGACGGGGATTATGGATTATGGATTATGGATTATGGATTATGGATTACACAGTGAAGAAGGAAAAACTTCAGACTAAAACAGACTAACCCATCAGAGGCTGCTCTCCTGATCATTCAGACTGGATCAGGCTCCGGCTTAAGCCTGGATTATCTCAGGTTATCTTAATCCTCAGTCTGACTCCACATCAGAGCATCGCCATGGTTTCATGTCTGAGTCAGAAAACTCCAGACCCACAGTGGAGACAGCTTCATTAACGCCGTTAACCCCACCAGAGGGTCGGGGTCGTGACCTTTAGGTGGGGTCAGAAATCCCTGCTGAGCTACAGTGACTCTGACTTCAGTGAAGAAGAAACAGAAAAGAGTTATTTAACCCTTTAAAGTCAAACGTATCATATTTGATACATACTTTAATAATTCCTCTGTCTACTCAATACGATCAACACATTAAAAAAAACATCTGAATACAATCAGATAAATGATAAAAATGTCCTCACATGGTTATCAGTTACCAAAAACACCTAATGTATGAGATATGAAAAATCTATATGTTGAATTTTATGGACATTTAATTTTTATGGATTTTAGCAGAAAGTGAAACAAACATTTCAGCTCCAAAAAATTATAATGTTCTGGCTATAGTCTACGGCCTCGGGCCTTAAAGGGTTAAATCCAGATTCAGCGACATCCACTGAGACACCAGACGTTTAAGATATTTAACATAACTGATGGACTCTGGCTTATTTCTGTAAATGTTCACTCTTTTTGAACGGGACAACAGAAGAGTGGAAACAAAGGAAATCAGCTGTTCTAAAGACTGACAGGTGAGCTGCAGACAGGTGAGGTTTATTTGAACAGCTGAGTCAGCAAACAGCTTCAAAGTGTTTTTTATTTATTTATTTTATTCATTATTAGTCCATAACACAGAACCAGTCTGAACATTAGATATCTGGGCTCTGACAATTGAATTTCTTTACACTTTAAATGTCTCAGATATTTTTTTCTTATTTAAGATTTATTTCTATTTCAATATTTTTTATTGAAAAGTTGGCTTTTCTTGATATTTCTACTTTTGTAGATTTTTTTCATTTTAGATTTTAAAGTTGAATTTTATCATTTTTGCATTTTGATCTCCTTTGATTTCTGATTTTTTTTTTTACATTTGTTCTTGTCAGTGTAAATTTTAAGGGAGTATGTTGTAATTTAATTTTAATTTTTTATTTTTAATTTATCCTGTTTGTTTGTTTGTTTGTTTGTTTGTTTGTTTAGTGAAAAGTGAGCTGAAGTCACAGCGTTGTTTTCCTGTAAAATGAACAAAAGTTCATGTTTGATAAATGAACTGACATGAAACTGGTAGGGGTGGGCGTATCGATCTTAACATCGATATTATTGATACCAAGCTGAGTACTGGTGTGGGATCGATACTGCAGTTTCTCTCATGTCGTCTTTACTTTCCTGCTGCTCACCTCTCTCCCTCTGTGCCAACATGTTACTGCTCCTGAACAAAAACCTATAAATCTGTTGTCAACATGGAAACAGAGCCAGAAGGGAAACAAGAGAGGGCTTTGTGAGCAGAAGGTCAAAGGTCAAAGGTTAACTGTAGTTTACACTTTATTTGTGCAATGGAAAGTATTTTTTGTTGTGATGTTGACATTGTTATATTTATATGTTTTTACATTGCTGCTTTTTTGTTATTTTGCACTTGTGATTTTTTTTTCTTAAATGTGGAATAATTTATTACTTTTAAACAGTTAAATTTTTGTTCTGTTGTGGTTCATTAATAAAAAACATTTTTATTGACTAAAATCTTTGTGCTGTGTTTAATAATCATAATCAACCAACTCAAAGCAAAATCACAGAATTATTCAATAATCTTTACATTTCAGGTAAACAGTATCAGTGACACTCGCCCTGTGTTTACCTGGTATCAGATCAACACCAACATCCTCGTATGGCCCGCCCCTAGAGTCTGCTGACAGAGCCTCTCCTGAGTTTACCTGCTCAGTCTGAGCCTCTGGGGGAGGGGCATCGGTCAGGAAGGGGGCGGAGCCTCAACTCACCTGGGGAAATCCTCCTGACGGATCATCACAGACTGAAGAGAAGATCAGTCGCTCCAGAGACCACCAGAGACCACCAGGCCCTCAAGACCTTGATGAAGGTCACCAGAGACCACCAGGCCCTCAAGACCTTGATGAAGGTCACCAGAGACCACCAGGCCCTCAAGACCTTGATGAAGGTCACCAGAGACCACCAGGCCCTCAAGACCTTGATGAAGGTCACCAGAGACCACCAGGCCCTCACGACCTTGATGAAGGTCACCAGAGACCACCAGGCCCTCAAGACCTTGATGAAGGTCACCAGAGACCACCAGGCCCTCAAGACCTTGATGAAGGTCACCTGGGGGCGTTGTCATGGTGATGATCAGTGTTTTATTCAGAGCAGATCCTCGACACACGAACAACAACCATGTTTAACTCTTTCATGAATTATGAGCTCACACAGGAAAACTTTTAAAATGTTTGTTTTAACTTTAAGCTAAAGTCAGGGTCATTCTTTAAACGTTTGTTTTAACTTTAAGCTAAAGTCAGGGTCATTCTTTAAATGTTTGTTTTAACTTTAAGCTAAAGTCAGGGTCATTCTTTAAATGTTTATTATTGAGGGAGTATGCATCTGTCCATCTGTCCGTGCCATAGATATGAATTTAGAGAAACTTAATTAAGATCCATAAACACGTTTTTGAAAAACATTTTTTAGAGTAAATAATAAAACAACATCTGAAGTCTCTGTGTTATTCATTTGTGAATTAAATCAACATTTAAGATAAAACATACAAAAAGATGTGAAGTCTGAACACAGGCAGAATACTCTATTTACCCTCCGTCAGCCATTTTGGATTTATGATGAAATATCTCAAAATAAAAAAATGTGCAAAGATATTTTTATGAAACTAAAGAGGAGGGTTTGGAGATTTACCACCTGGTAGATGGACACTGTTCTGCATGATAAAGTTTATAAACTTTATTCCAAATATCTGTTAACTGTGGTGGACACCATGAAAGGGTTAAAAAATCATATTTATTATTTATTACCTCGGCCAAGGAGGTTATGTTTTCTGGAGAGTTTGTCTGTCTGTGAACAGAATAACTCAAAAAGTTATGGATGGATTTGGATGAAGTTTTCAGAAAATGTTCAGCATGGTAAAAGGAAGAACTGATTTGATTTCGGTGTTGATCCGGATCAGCGTCTGGCTGCCATGATGAAAAATGTGATTTCTGTGAATAACTACTGAACTAAAATAGATATCATGATGAATCCAGTTGTTAATGGTACGTTTTCATGGTCAAGGAATCTAAATATTTAGATGAAATACAGGTAGGACTAATATTTATGGTCAAAATCACAATATGGGAGAGGACTTTGGCGCTGGAGGTCTGCGCTCTCCGAGTGCTTTCTATTTTTATATTTCTATCTATGTGACAGTCAGATGTGTAGCTCCTCCCTTCAGTCTGTCATTTTTTCTTTTTCATGTTTTAATCGTCGTGGTTTCTCGTTTGTCAGAACAAAGTCTCACTTTTCTCTGAATCCTGACGACAGCGCGTGGCTGCAGGAGTTCAGGACTCTTCAGTTTTTAAGCCTCTGTTTGTTTTCAGGTAACTCCCCCCTCTCTCTCTCTCTCTCTCTCTCTCTCTCTCCTGCTCCTCCCAGTCTTTTATATTTAAATGTGGGGCGAGCGACAGGTAAGCCCTCTCTCTCTCTCACCTGAGCCTGATCGTCCTGCCTCACCTCTCTTTTCTTCAGTCATCAGGATCAGACTGTTGGAGCAGAGCAGAGGAGTCCAGTCTGGAGTATTGAAATAAAATCAAACAGTCTGAGGGCTGGACAGGAAGATCAGGACGTCACATCAGGGTCAACGGTCACAGAAATGACTGATTTTTGTAGAAACTTTTTGATTTTTGTAGAAACTTTTTGATTTTTGTAGAAACTTTTTGATTTTTGTAGAAACATTTTGATTTTTGTAGAAACATTTTGATTTTTGTAGAAACAGTTTTTAAAGCCTGAACACTTCCGTCTTCGGCTGCTGAAGGTTTTGGGACTTCAACCACAGACTGATGACCAGATCGACCTTTGACCTCTGAACCAGGTTTGGGTTTTGATCTGAGATCCCGTCAAAGGAGGAGCGCTGTCCTCATCTGCTGTCCTGACAGTTTCTCTGGGAAGGATTCTCTGAAGAGGATTTTAGATGATCTGCCTCACCTGCACAGGTGACTTCTTATCCACTGTCCTCTTTGATTTTAAAGAAACTGTGAGGAGTTTCTAATGGTCCTTTTCCACTAGCATGTCTTGGCCCTACTCTACTCGATTAGCAGCGTGTTTCCACTAGCCTGGTACCTCCTAAAACAAGCTAGTTTTAGTACCTACTCCGCTCTGGTTCCAAGCGAGCTGAGTCCATACTAAAAGATGACGTCACCGACTGCCGGCTACTGATTGGTCAGACAATGTCGTCATCGATGAGTCTAGATGAGGGAGCTACCGTTAGCTTACCCTCATACGTCTTTTCTTTGCAGCTGGATTGCTCTCGTCCTCGGCTTCATTCTGTTGTATAGCTTCCAAAACTCTCCTGTGCTTCTCAAGGGGTATTTCTTCTTACCACCTGCAGCCTTCTTCTGCTTTCCTTTTTTACTCAGTTTGTGACAAAAAGCCACAGATTGTTGTGTCGCGCTCAAAATGATGTCACCGCAGAGCCGCTCAGCTGTTTACAGCGACACTGCACCCCATTGGGCAGGTGACTGGGGCTAATGGAAAAGCAGCACAAGGCGAGTAGAGTAGAGCCGGGCTAATGGAAAAGTCTCCCTTTTAGATATCTGCCTGATGGAAATACACACTTTAAGATGAGTCTTATAGCATCTAAATAGGTTATCTATAAATGCTATTCCTTAGCTTCATGGTCGGGTCGGACAGGGCTGGACTGGCCTGGATACTCAACTTCAGAAACAAGACAATTAAAACTAGAGCAAATTTATATTATTCAGACACGTCTTAGAGCACCGGGCTGTAAGTAGCCATATATAGCCGGCTACAAAACTACAATACTAAGTTTTCCAAAAATTGCTTGTTGTCACACATCAAAAACTACCGCTACGTAACTAGAAAGAGATACATTACCTCGTGGCTTTGCATCCTGTAAGTTGTTGAAAAAAGAAGTTGTAAAGCAATGCAGAGTTCTGAGGAAGGTCTGAGCTGCATTCATTAGCATCACAACAAACACACACTTTGGCTTGGGTCACGTCTTTACCACAGTCACCGCGCGTGCTCATGGGTAGCAGAGTCTTTATGTCACAGGAAATAGATTCTCCTCATAGCACCTTTAAGATGTGTAATTAAAATAAAACTGAGGAGCTACAGAGAGAAAACATCTCTAATCGTCTCAGCTGTAGTTTGGTCATAGATGTTTGACCTTCACCCCTCACTCCAGCTGACTGCCTCCTCTTCATCACCTTCACCTTTGACCTCCTGCAGCTTCAGAGTCTCCTGTTAGCTTCTCCCTGCTGAGGTGATCTTCTTCATCAGTCTGTTTCTCCTGTCTCAAACTGCTGACAGCAGCTTCATCCTGTTATCAGGGTCGTGACCCCTCGCTCTGACTCCTGTCAGCTGATTGGTCGGCTCCCCGTCCAGACTCCGTGCTGTCACATCATCTCTCGTCATGATTTTAGTTTTTATTTGAGCTCCTCAAACTTTTTTATATCTATGAGACCTCAGGCACTGAAGCCTGTTCACCCACTAAACCCTGAACTTTGACTGTCAGGCAGCAGGACACCAGCATCAAAGACAGAAGAAGAATTTATTTATTAAAGACAAAAACTCTGAACTCAGAACTTATAACTTACTTTATATAACTATAACTACTTCAGTTATTTTGCACGTTTAAAAGCATTAAAGTTCAGCAAAGTGTTGCAGTGACAACCAAGTAGAAATTAAACTAAAATGAGAAGGAACAGAAATGAAATAAAACCAAAGATAATAAAAACAAAAATAAATAATGTTAAAGTGTTTAAGGCTGCAGTTAGATTTTTGTAAAATAAACATGTTTACAACTGAGATAAACATGTTTGTTTGTTTATAAACATGTTTGTTTGTTTATAAACATGTTTGTTTGTTTATAAATGTGTTAACAGCAGGTGGTTTCACTCAGAGTGTAACGGAGACATTTGGAGCAGAAAGTTGACTTCAGTCCACAGTCCTCTTTTTGATTTAGCTTCGCTCTAAAAAGTTTGAAGGTTTAGACCCACAGACCACAGACTGATGACCAGATCGACCTCGACACCAGCTTGTGGTTTTGATCTGAGATCGAACAATCCCAAAGGAGTGAGCGCCTCATCTGCTCCTCTGACAGTTTTCTCAGCGATTCTCTGAAGAGGATTTTAGATGATCTGTTCTCACCTGCACAGGTGACTTCTATCCACTGTCCTCTTGATTTTAAAGAAACTGTGAGGAGTTAGGTCTTACATCGGGCATGTCTTCTACTCTGGATCTCGACAGCAGCAGCTTAACTTTCCACTAAAGCTTAGGTCACCTTCTTCTTACACAAGCGAGCTGAGTTTTTCTACTTTCCTCCTGCCGGGTTCTGAGTCTACAGACAAACACATCTATGACGTCGAGCCAGCTACTTTAGCAAGCCAAGAGCCATCGCCTGCTGTTCACATGTGCTTACAACCGCAGCTGGATTGCCCTGCACAAGGAGTTATTCTTCTTTGTTGTTAGCTCTGCCCATTCTGATATAGTAAGATATTAAATATAAATGTAAATCTGCACAGGTAGGAGAGGGTCATTTAAGATATATTAAGATATCAAATATAAATATAATAAAAATGTAAATCTGCAGGGTGTGAGGGGGTCAATAAAGATACATTAAGATAATAAAAATAAATAAAAATAAAAATCTGCACAGGTAGGAGGGGTTATTTATGATATATTAATACATTCATAATAAATATATATATAAATAAAAATAAAAATGTAAATCTGCACAGGTAAGAGGGGGTCATTAAAGATACATAAAGATATTAAATATAAATAAAAATGCTAATCTACACGGCGGCGAGAGGGGCATCAAATATATATTAAGATATTAAATATAAATATAATTAAAAATGTAAATCTGCACAGGTACGAGGGGGGTCATTAAAGATAAATTAAGATTTTAAATACAAATATAAATAAAAATGTAAATCTGCGCAGGTGTGAGGGGGTCATTAAATATGTATTAAGATATTAAATAGAAATGTAAATAAAAGTCTAAATCTTATATAGGTTATTAAAGATATATTAATACATTCATAATAAATATAAATGAAAATAAAATTGTAAATCTGTACGGTACGAGAAGGTTATTAGAGATATATTAAGATATTAAATATAGATGTAAATTTAAAAGTAAATGTAAATACATAAATATAAATAAAGATATAAATATAAACATAAATGTAAATATAAACATAAGCATAAATATAAATATAAATATAAATTTGAATATAAACATCAATATAAATATAAACATAAAAATAAGCATAAACATAATTATAAATATAAATATAAATGTCCACAAAAATATAAATATAAGTAAATATTAATATATTTATATATATGAATAAATATAAATATAAATATAAATATAAATATAAATATAAATATTAATATAAATATAAATATATATAAATATAAATAAATATAAATATAGTCCATCAGATCCGTGCAGATGCGTCTGGCTCCTGTTCACAGTGCAACAGTCCTCTAAGCAGCGGTGGATCTGTTTTGATATTTCATAAATGCTGAGGTGTGTCTGCTCGGCTTTGTTCATGTCGTTCTTCAGGTCTTTGAAATGTGAGATCAGTCTCCGTGCATGTCGTCCCCTCCCTCCATTCACCCTCCATTCACCCTCCATTCATCTCCCATTGATCCTACCACAGCTACAAAGCACATGGAGCCTCTCTGAGGAGCTTAAAGGGGAATTCCAGCTAAAAGTCAAAAAGCAGCTGCAGCAGAGACTCTGAAACTAACTCTGTGTTTGACTCATTAACTCTGAGTCGGACTCTTTAACTGACTCGTTAACTCTGAGTCTGACTCTTTAACTGACTCGTTAACTCTTTAGTTTGACTCTTTAGCTGACTCGTTAACTCTTTAGTTTGACTCTTTAGCTTGACTCTTTAACCCTACTCGTTAACTCTTTAGTTTGACTCTTTAACCCTACTCGTTAACTCTTTAGTTTGACTCTTTAACTGACTCGTTAACTCTTTAGTTTGACTCTTTAACCCTACTCGTTAACTCTTTAGTTTGACTCTTTAACTGACTCGTTAACTCTTTAGTTTGACTCTTTAGCTGACTCGTTAACTCTTTAGTTTGACTCTTTAACCCTACTCGTTAACTCTTTAGTCTGACTCTTTAACCCTACTCGTTAACTCTTTAGTTTGACTCTTTAACTGACTCGTTAACTCTTTAGTTTGACTCTTTAACTGACTCGTTAACACTTTAGTTTGACTCTTTAACCCTACTCGTTAACTCTTTAGTTTGACTCTTTAACTGACTCGTTAACTCTTTAGTTTGACTCTTTAACTGACTCGTTAACTCTTTAGTTTGACTCTTTAACCCTACTCGTTAACTCTTTAGTTTGACTCTTTAACTGACTCGTTAACACTTTAGTTTGACTCTTTAACCCTACTCGTTAACTCTTTAGTTTGACTCTTTAACTGACTCGTTAACTCTTTAGTTTGACTCTTTAACTGACTCGTTAACTCTTTAGTTTGACTCTTTAACCCTACTCGTTAACTCTTCAGTTTGACTCTTTAGCTGACTCGTTTACTCTTTAGTCTGACTCTTTAACTGACTCGTTAACTCTTTAGTCTGACTCTTTAACTGACTCGTTAACTCTTTAGTCTGACTCTTTAACCCTACTCGTTAACTCTTTAGTTTGACTGTTTAACTGACTCGTTAACTCTTAAGTTTGACTCTTTAACTGACTGTGTCGCTCTTTAGTCTGACTCTTTAACTGACTCGTTAACTCTTTAGTTTGACTCTTTAACCCTACTCGTTAACTCTTCAGTTTGACTCTTTAGCTGACTCGTTTACTCTTTAGTCTGACTCTTTAACTGACTCGTTAACTCTTCAGTTTGACTCTTTAGATATAGCTAAGATATTTAGTCTGTACTCTGACAGGTTAACTCTTTAGTCTGACTCTTTAGCTGACTCAAACTCTTTAGTAACTGACTCTTTAAATCTCTTAACTCTTAACTCTTAAGCTGACTAAAATTTAAGTTTGACTGCACAGGTAATTACTTTAGTGACTCTTTAACTACTTCATAACTGTTCTTCTTAACCCTACTCGTAACTCTTCAGTTTGACTCTTTAGCTGATACTCTAAAGATATTTTAACTGACTCGCTAACTCTTCAGTTTGACTCTTTAGCTGACTCTATATATTAAGATATTGACTCTTTAACTTGTAACTCTTTAGTCTGACTCTTTAACTGACTTTTAACTCTTTAGTTTGACTCTTTAACCCTACTCGCTAACTCTTTAGTTTGACTCTTTAACTGACTGTTAACTCTTTAGTTTGACTCTTTAACTGTCTAACTCTTTAGTTTGACTCTATTAACCCTACATTCATAATCTTTAGTTTGACTCTTTAGCTGACCGTGCTAACTCTTTTAGTCTGACTCTTTAGCTGACTGTAACTCTTTAGTCTGACTCTTTAACTGACTACATAACTCTTTAGTTTGACTCTTTAGCTGACTCATTAACTCTTTAGTCTGGCTCTTTAACTGACCGTGCTAACTCTTTAGTCTGACTCTTTAACCCTACTAACTCTTTAGTTTGACTCTTTAAATATAAATTTTAGTTTGACTCTTTAACCCTACTCGCTTAACTCTTTATATTTGACTCTTTATACTGAATCGTTAACTCTTTAGTTTGACTCTTTAACCCTATAAACTATAACTCTTCAGTTTGACTCTTTAGCTGACTCGCTTTACTCTCTTTAGTCTGACTCTTTAACTGACTCGTTAACTCTTTAGTCTGACTCTTAACTGACTGCAACTCTTTAGTCTGACTCTTTAACCCTACTCGTTAACTCTTTAGTTTGACTCTTTAACTGACTCGTTAACTCTTAAGTTTGACTCTTTAACTGACTCGTTAACTCTTTAGTCTGACTCTTTAACTGACTCGTTAACTCTTTAGTTTGACTCTTTAACCCTACTCGTTAACTCTTCAGTTTGACTCTTTAGCTGACTCGTTTACTCTTTAGTCTGACTCTTTAACTGACTCGTTAACTCTTCAGTTTGACTCATTAGCTGACTCGTTTACTCTTTAGTCTGACTCTTTAACTGACTCGTTAACTCTTTAGTCTGACTCTTTAACTGACTCGTTAACTCTTTAGTTTGACTCTTTAGTTTGACTCTTTAACCCTACTCGTTAACTCTTTAGTTTGACTCTTTAACCCTACTCGTTAACTCTTTAGTTTGACTCTTTAACTGACTCGTTAACTCTTTAGTTTGACTCTTTAACCCTACTCGTTAACTCTTTAGTTTGACTCTTTAACTGACTCGTTAACTCTTTAGTTTGACTCTTTAACTGACTCGTTAACTCTTTAGTTTGACTCTTTAGCTGACTCGTTAACTCTTTAGTTTGACTCTTTAACCCTACACGTTAACTCTTTAGTTTGACTCTTTAACTGACTCGTTAACTCTTTAGTTTGACTCTTTAACCCTACTCGTTAACTCTTTAGTTTAACTCTTTAACTGACTCGTTAAAACTTTAGTTTGACTCTTTAACCCTACTCGTTAACTCTTTAGTTTGACTCTTTAACTGACTCGTTAACTCTTTAGTTTGACTCTTTAACTGACTCGTTAACTCTTTAGTTTGACTCTTTAACCCTACTCGTTAACTCTTTAGTTTGACTCTTTAACTGACTCGTTAACTCTTTAGTTTGACTCTTTAACCCTACTCGTTAACTCTTTAGTTTGACTCTTTAGCTGACCCGTTAACTCTTTAGTCTGACTCTTTAGCTGACTCGTTAACTCTTTAGTCTGACTCTTTAACTGACTCGTTAACTCTTTAGTTTGACTCTTTAGCTGACTCATTAACTCTTTAGTCTGACTCTTTAACTGACTCGTTAACTCTTTAGTCTGACTCTTTAACCCTACTCGTTAACTCTTTAGTTTGACTCTTTAACTGACTCGTTAACTCTTTAGTTTGACTCTTTAACCCTACTCGTTAACTCTTTAGTTTGACTCTTTAACTGACTCGTTAACTCTTTAGTTTGACTCTTTAACCCTACTCGTTAACTCTTCAGTTTGACTCTTTAGCTGACTCGTTTACTCTTTAGTCTGACTCTTTAACTGACTCGTTAACTCTTTAGTCTGACTCTTTAACTGACTCGTTAACTCTTTAGTCTGACTCTTTAACCCTACTCGTTAACTCTTTAGTTTGACTGTTTAACTGACTCGTTAACTCTTAAGTTTGACTCTTTAACTGACTCGTTAACTCTTTAGTCTGACTCTTTAACTGACTCGTTAACTCTTTAGTTTGACTCTTTAACCCTACTCGTTAACTCTTCAGTTTGACTCTTTAGCTGACTCGTTTACTCTTTAGTCTGACTCTTTAACTGACTCGTTAACTCTTCAGTTTGACTCTTTAGCTGACTCGTTTACTCTTTAGTCTGACTCTTTAACTGACTCGTTAACTCTTTAGTCTGACTCTTTAACTGACTTTTTAACTCTTTAGTTTGACTCTTTAACCCTACTCGTTAACTCTTTAGTTTGACTCTTTAACTGACTCGTTAACTCTTTAGTTTGACTCTTTAACTGACTCGTTAACTCTTTAGTCTGACTCTTTAACTGACTCGTTAACTCTTTAGTTTGACTCTTTAGTTTGACTCTTTAACCCTACTCGTTAACTCTTTAGTTTGAGTCTTTAACCCTACTCGTTAACTCTTTAGTCTGACTCTTTAGCTGACTCGTTAACTCTTTAGTCTGACTCTTTAACTGACTCGTTAACTCTTTAGTTTGACTCTTTAGCTGACTCATTAACTCTTTAGTCTGACTCTTTAACTGACTCGTTAACTCTTTAGTCTGACTCTTTAACCCTACTCGTTAACTCTTTAGTTTGACTCTTTAACTGACTCGTTAACTCTTTAGTTTGACTCTTTAACCCTACTCGTTAACTCTTTAGTTTGACTCTTTAACTGACTCGTTAACTCTTTAGTTTGACTCTTTAACTGACTCGTTAACACTTTAGTTTGACTCTTTAACCCTACTCGTTAACTCTTTAGTTTGACTCTTTAACTGACTCGTTAACTCTTGAGACTGACTCTTTAACTGACTCGTTAACTCTTTAGTCTGACTCTTCAACCCTACTCGTTAACTCTTTAGTTTGACTGTTTAACTGACTCGTTAACTCTTAAGTTTGACTCTTTAACTGACTCGTTAACTCTTTAGTCTGACTCTTTAACTGACTCGTTAACTCTTTAGTTTGACTCTTTAACCCTACTCGTTAACTCTTCAGTTTGACTCTTTAGCTGACTCGTTTACTCTTTAGTCTGACTCTTTAACTGACTCGTTAACTCTTTAGTCTGACTCTTTAACTGACTTGTTAACTCTTTAGTTTGACTCTTTAACCCTACTCGTTAACTCTTTAGTTTGACTCTTTAACTGACTCGTTAACTCTTTAGTTTGACTCTTTAACTGACTCGTTAACTCTTCAGTTTGACTCTTTAGCTGACTCGTTAACTCTTTAGTCTGACTCTTTAACTGACTTGTTAACTCTTTAGTTTGACTCTTTAACCCTACTCGTTAACTCTTTAGTTTGACTCTTTAACTGACTCGTTAACTCTTTAGTCTGACTCTTTAACTGACTCGTTAACTCTTTAGTCTGACTCTTTAACTGACTCGTTAACTCTTTAGTCTGACTCTTTAACTGACTCATTAACTCTTTAGTCTGACTCTTTAACTGACTCATTAACTCTTTAGTCTGACTCTTTAACTGACTCGTTAACTCTTTAGTCTGACTCTTTAACTGACTCGTTAACTCTTTAGTCTGACTCTTTAACTGACTCGTTAACTCTTTAGTCTGACTCTTTAAGTTCCATCCTGCATCAGAAACATCTAAAATAAATTCAGACTTTAGACCATTAAACCATTTTAACAGCAGCTCAGCCTGATGCTGTTTTATTAATAAACTTCAGTCCTCTGCAGATCATTATAGACATTAATGATACAGTAATCTATATATAATAAATATATGTAAATTATATATAAATCTATATTTAATAAATATGATGCTGTATAAGTACAGAATGATTGAATCTACTTATCACAGGCTGATGTGATGAGGACAGATTTATGATGCATGAGTTTGTCTTTATCTTAAATTTATTTTCACTCTCTGTCTGGATTGATGTGTACATTTAAATATATTTATTGTTTATATTTGTTTATAATAGTTTGTCTACAGTGAAGTGCTTTGAGGAAACACTGTGATGAACTGGAGCTAAATAAAGATTAATATTTAAACAAACAGTCGTCATCACAGCCCTGCAGCTCATTGGGCTGTGGACAGTTCACCTGCTCAGGTGTGGGCTCCTCTTAAAGGGACAGTCCCTTTAGTGAGGGGGTCTGTGACGGTCCAGCTCTGCCCAGAGAGGTGAAGCACAGGTGGACCCTCAGCTCTGCTAACACCTGCACAGGTGCTGCAGGAGGACCTCGCTGCTCCGCAGAGCTCGGTTTGTAGTTCCTGACTGTCTGATGGAGGAGGGCCATGCAGGTGGAAGGATACGGCCCATGTGCCTCATCACAAACTAGTCCCTCTCTGCACCTGTCCGGCCTCGGCTTTATTTTTAGATCACCTGTAGAGCTCAGAGATGGTGATCTGAAGTCTGAGCTGATTAGATGAACCCTCTGACCACATTATAGAGACGGTTATCAGAGCTGCTGCAGGAAGACGTCCTGTTGGCCTGATCTGATCTACCTGCAGCGATACGCAGCCTGCAGGTGAACTCACCTGGACACAGAGCAGCTTTCTATGGAGGAGCACAGGCCGTTGAATTAAACACACTCCTGTGTCAAAGATGGCACCTGAAGTTTTATATCACCGTAGTTCTCTGATAATTAATTTTAATTTAATTTAATAGTTTATTTGACAAAGGGCCGTCAAGCCAGAGTTAGCTATAGAGTTAATTTTCATCTGTGGTCTCTGGGCAAAGAAAACAGAAGAATATACAATACAGTAATAAAAACATACAATACAATAATAAAAACATACAATACAATAATAAAACAATACGAACATACAAAACAATTATAAACCAGATAAACTAGCATTTAAGACAACAGTGTTCAACAACAGTCCATGGTTAACAACACACTAAACATTTCATTGTTCTTGTCTGTGTTCAGAAGATTCTGTCAGTGGTCACATGATTGTTTTTGCTTTAGCCATAATTTCAGTTTGCTTTTAATAATCTGATTCAGGAAGTCACTGCAGAAAATGTCCAGTAAACCCAAGAGGACGTTCTAAACTCAGAAAAATACAGACAGAAAAAGTGAGCTTTGAATCCATCTATCCACGTCTCCAACATTTACCCTCCTCGGAGTTCAATCAATCAATCAATCAAACTTTATATATACAGCACTTTTCCTACAACATATGTAACTCAAAGAGCTCGCAGAAAAGAAAACGGGAGGAAAAGAGAGGGGAAAAAAACAATTCCAGACAAGGCACCTGTCAGGGGAGCAAAAAAATAAAAGTTATGATCGGCCTTCAGCACTGACAGATGACCCAGGTATGCTCTTATAATTAAACACATATTTTAGGTTAGTGTTAAAAACATGCTTGTTAAAACATCTAAATGGTAATCTGTCAGTTTCAGGTGAGAGCCGGTCTGATATGTGGAAATATTGTGTTGGTTTTATAAACTCTGGAGCAGAAAGACGTCACATGCTGGAGGCTGTGTCACAGAGATTCAATCGTTCTGTTCAGAGATTCATAAAGCATTAAATCCATGATTTAAACAGTCTGCAGGGCCGGACAGCAACAAAGCAGACTTACTTGAGAACTGTACTTAACCATTTAACTTCCAGCTCAGCTGTTTGGCAGAGCTCATCTTTCATTTCAGGGATATTTAATGTTTTAAAAAACAGAATAAATCAAATCATTCTTTGATTCTGTTAACACTACAGTGAACAGAGAAAACTACAAACAAACCAAAAACCAGAAATTTTCTTGGTGTGAGATTTAAAGGTTTTAAAAGCCAGCAGTTGATTGTGGCGACATAAAAATAAACAAATATTTGGGATAAATATCAATTAGAAAAGGCAGAAATGTTTGTAAGTAAAATAGCAAAAATGACTTAAAAAGAAGAAATTGTGTTTGACATACACACAAAAAAGTTTTTATGAATAACAGATTATATACTGTATATAAATCATCATATTGGTAATTGTTTAAGAGAATTATTTAAAATAATAAAGATGGTAACAATATTTGCTTTTAGCTTTTTAAATCCAACACAGAAAATATTTTTTGGTTTGTTTGCAGTTATTTTTGTGTCCTAAATCATTGACAGAAACAAACAATAAGGTGTTATGTTTTCTTAACAAATGAAATATTCCTCCATTACTGACTGCTGCCAAACAGCTGAGCTGGAAGTTAAAGCGTTTAGTATATTTTATGAGTATTGCCACTTTGTTGTTACTTTACTTGAGTGTGAGTATTTTTGCAAACTTATGACTTTAACTCCACTACAAGTAAAAGACAAATATTTTACTTTAACTTCCCTACATTTCTATGAAGTCTTTTTAAAGCTGGTGTCTACGATTTGAAACTGCAGCCTGCCCCCCTTCCCTCACCTCTCCCCTCCGTGTTCCAAGATCCCGCCCCCAGCTCGTGTCGCCTCATATACCAACAAGCCCCCTCCGGCAGAGCTACGAGCGACTAGCATAATGTATCAGCAGCAAACTCAATCAAAAACAGCTCAGCTCAACTGAAAGTATCAAACACGACAGACATCTCCCTTGTAACACACAGCAGTAGCCATTTCAATTGGACCGGCAGCAATGCGGGTCTGGCGCCGCCAGAGCGGAGCCGAGTGTGGGGGAGGATTTATCTTTCTCGGCCTGTCCTCCCCAGCTCAGATTACAGTGCAAACGATTAGCGGCTAACAGGCTAACCCGCTCCCCTACAAGTCATTAGCCAGGCCAGGCACAAACTAACCAGAGTTATTCAGCAGACATCTCCCACTGTAGTAAACAAAGCCATTACCTGATCATCCAGGGGCGAAACGGCCGATGCTGAAGGTCTGACGGCCGGCTCAGGCCATTCGTTAGCTGTTAGCCCGCTAACAGGCCTCAACCCGCGGGCAGAGCTCCGTTGGGCCCGCGGGAGAGGGAGGCGGCTTCCCGGGTTCGGCGCTAGGCTTTTCCGGCTCCATGATAGTTCAGTAGCTAACGCTGCTAGCTGCTCACCGGAGGTAGAGGGGAGGAGGCGGGACCATGGGCATGACGATGCGTAGTGAGGGAGACAGGGGATTGGATGGACTCATGGACCAACTCACGGACGAATTAATAGTCGCAGGTTCTTAGGTTTGATTGGTCAGCTAGTATGCAGCTTTGCAGCAGATATACTGAATGGATTTTTTTCGTTCTTTTTGGTCTTTATACTGTGTAGATAGGACCATAGGACCATAACAGCCTTATAAACGGTGTTATTAATATGTACAAAGCTTCCAAATCGTAGACCATAGCTTTAAGTAAAGCTCTGAATTCAGTGGGTTAAATTTCTTTTCTCTTCTAAAATGTGATCTGAGTGTGATTTGTTCAAGTGGTGATGACGTACCTCCCACATGCACTGCTCAGATTTACAGGTCAATATGAGCTAATATACTCGGATAACAATGATTATAGCGGACACAGATGATGATTCCACACCAGAGCACGCATGGCCACATCAGAAGTCCATGTTTGAGATGATCAAAATGAAGAATTATTCATATCACCGCTGACTAAACTGTCTCACCTGAGAAAACATGAGTTGATCAAAAAAATGAAACAGCAGTGGTCGTCCTGTTATCGAGTCAGTCGAGTTTAAATAATCATTTCTAAAGACTATGTATTTTACAAACTTTATATTCTCCAGGTTCTTTAAGCAGGTCAATGCTTCAGTAGGCTGTTTCAGTCATTTCTGTGAATTCATTATGGTAACAATACAATAACACACTGACTACTAGAAAAGCACTCGGAGAGCTCAGACCTCCACCAGCGCCACAGTCCTCTCCCATATTGTGATTTTCACCATAAATATTAGTCCTACCTTTATTTCATCTAAATATTTAGATTTCTTGACCATGAAAACATACCATTAGCAACTGGATTCAGAATGATATCTATTTTAGTTCAGCATTTAGTCACCAAATTCCCATTTTTCGTCATGGTGGCCAGACACTGATCCGGATCAACACCAAAATTGAATCAGTTCTTTCTTTTCCCATGCTGAACATTTCCTGAAAATTTCATCCAAATCCATCCAAAACTTTTTGAGTTATTTTGTTCACGGACAGACGGACGGACGGATGGACAGACGGACAGATGGACAGACGGACAGACGGACGGATAGACAGACAGACAGACGGACAGACGGACAGATGGACAGACGGACAGACGGACAGATGGACAGATGGACAGATGGACAGACGGACAGACGGACAGACGGACGGACGGACAGACGGACAGATGGACAGACGGACGGATAGACAGACGGACAGACGGACAGACGGACAGATGGACAGACGGACAGACGGACAGATGGACGGACGGACAAACAAACTTTCCCAAAAACATAACCTCCTTGGCGGAGGTAATAAAAGGAAAATGTACTTTTAATACTTAAGTACTTTCAAAAGCAGGGACTCCCTTACTTCAACTTGACCTAACAACTTTCTTTTGTATTGGAGTAATATTTGACCAGGAGTATTTTTACTTTTACTGCAGTAACAGAGTTGAGTACTTTGTCCACCGCTGACAGTTTGACTCTGTATTTTGAGGAAATGTTGATTTTCAGACAGAAATAGAGAAATACATGTTTGGATATTTTGACCCCTGCTGTGGAAAAATGACTTTACATTCACGTCTGTATGAAGATGTTTTTGTTCAATATGTCAAACCCATTCAGACAGAATTAGAAATGAATAAAGTAGAACAGACCTTTATTTGCTGCAGTGTTACAGCAGCAAAGGAGACAGTGCTGATAAAATATAAAAACAGACTTCAGTTTAAAAATATCAGGATTTGTTCATTATTGTACCAGTATGAAGAGTTTGGACAGAAAACTAAGAAGACAATCTTATCAGGATTATTTACACACTGACTGACTGCTCAGTTTGAGCTGGTCGCTCGGTCTGTGGAGGTGTACAGGTGTGTCTTACCTGAGCAGTGATGGAGGTCTGATCCTGGTGGACTCCAGGGTTTGAGTCTCCGGTCTGAAGGCTCCTCGGTCCAGCTGGATCAGGTGGACCTGACCAAAGAGTTTCTGAACTGTTTGTGTTTCAGACCTGCTGCCTCTTGACCTGCTGACCCGAGTCCTGCCCCGCCCAGGACAAGCCCCGCCCACACAGGTAAGCAGCTAGAGCACGGTGAGTACCTGACCCATCAGAGCCTGAGGTCTAACGCTGCTGGATCAGCTGCAGATGGTCCAGTCCAGAGGATCCAGAGGACTCCGGCTGGGCGGCGTCTCCTCCACGGCTCTGAGTTTTCCCGCCTCCCAGATCTTCACCAACTGCGACCTCTTCCCCTCCGAGTTCTCGCTGGTCGCGACCATCAAGATCCCGAGGCTGCGGCAGAAGGTGAGCCTCCTGATCCTGATCCAGACCGGTTCTGAGCTGACCCGGGTTGACCAGTCCCTCTCCCTCCCTGCAGAGGAATGAGTACATCTTCTCAGTGATGAAGGAGGACTCTGATTCGCCGTTGCTAGGGCTACGGGTGTCCGAAAACTGCCTCCACTTCCTGGTCACACCCCCTGGGGTTGGTGGGCGGAGCCGCATGACCTTCAGAGACGTGGGATTGGACGATAACCTCTGGCACACCCTGGTGTTGGCTGTCACCGGGCCGTACGCCACGCTGACCGTGGACTGTGGACTTCCTCTGGAGCTGTGAGTCCAGAATCCGATTCAGGTCTAGACCGGTTTAGGTTAGTCTGGATTAAGATCAGCCTCTGCTCGTCTGTGTCTGAGTGTGGGTTGATCTGAAGTTAGTTTGGCAGGTTTTTGACTAGTTTTTGTTGAGAGCAGGGTTCACCTGCTCATGGTTAGTCCAGGTTTGGTTGACCACTGGTCAGTCCGGGTCATTAACGCTGATCCGTCTCCCAGTCAACAGGTGCAGACGTTTCCCAGCATCCTCAGCACTAGGGGGTCCAGGTTCTTCATCGGCAGCAGGAGGAGGATGAGGGGCCGCTTCTCCGTGAGTCCTGATCTTTGGCTGAGGACTGTGGGTGTTTCTCAGACCGGGTCATCAGTTGCTCCGTCCTTCTGTTTCAGGGTCTGCTGCGTCAGCTGGTCCTGCTTCCTGGTTCAGATGCCACTCCCAGGCTGTGTCCCTCAGCCAATCCCAGCCTGACAGAGCTCTCTGTGCCCACAGTCCTGAAAACCATCCCAGTCCAGCCAGACCACCACGGACCGCCTTACCCCTACGGTAAGCCTCCTTTGAGTGCCCTGCCTGTCTGAGACCAATGAAGACCTGAAACTGAAGTCCACATGGTGGTCTTAGTCATTGAGAGCTTTAGGCCGCGTTCACACCAAACGTGACTTCATTACCATCATCCTCACCCTCTGAAGTCTTACATGTCCATAAAATGTAATAAAATGTCCATAAAAACCTCCTTTTGGTCACTGTCCCCATGGTTTGGTGACGTCACGAGTTTCATCACGGTCATATCATATAACAGGGTGTATAAGCTGACATTGTCCCAACTGTTTCCTTTAACTAACCTACCAACCACAGAACACTGCAGCTGATGTGTCCTCGAGCAAAACACTTAACCCCAAGCTGCTCCCACTGCTGCGTCAGTGGAGTGTAAACGAGCATGAAAGGTGTGAATGTGTTAGAGATACTGATGGATAACTAACATAGAGACTCTGAACCATCAGTGAGTGACTGTGAGAGTCAACCAGGGATCAGTCAGGCAGGTAGGTGCAGGACAGAAACGGGTCGGTACCTTGTAGTGTAGCCGAGGATCAGACGATAAAGGCGAAACAGGAACAGAACAGGTCGGCAAAGAGTGATCAGTACGGACAGCAGGTCTGGAGTTCTTGGCATGAGAGCGAGACAATCTGACGCCAAGTGAGTGTGGAGCTGGTTGTGACATAGTTGGGTTAAAATAATAGCCCTATAACCCAGAAAATGGGTTACTCTTTATAAAAATAACCTAAAAATTTAACTCAACACTAGAAACACATAAATTGGGTTACCAAAATAACTCAACATATTTAGTGTGCAGGTCTCTCCGATCCGTCAAGTAGGAACTAATGTCCTCACTGACTGTTTCCACAGGGACACGGACTGTTACTCTGTAGTCTGAATAAAAACTCTCCGTCACAGTACCATCACACATAGATCAACTTTTTCTGGTCGCCTTGAACATGACCAACGCGTCACCGGAGGGTTAGCCCCGCCCATTACGGCTGTGTGTTGACTTTACATGGAGAGTGGTGGCGGAGGACGCTCATGTTGTGTTCAGTGTGTAGGCAGCTTTAGTCTGACACTGCCGACCTTCGTGGAGGACTGGTCCAATCTGTCCTGGACTTGCTGGTCCAGAGCTGAGCCTCCTGGTCCTGTTTCCTGCTGGACCAGCTGAAGTCCTCCTGATGAGGTCCTCCTCGGCTGTTCCTGTGGTTAAAGCCTCAGATTAATGAACGTCTTCACGTCTCATAATAATACAGCTGTGTAGGCCCACAGGCTCAGACTGTGGTGCAGGTCCTGGTCTCTCTCTGGTCTGATAAAGGTGAGTCATGGTCTGATAGGATCAGTCTGAAGAACATCATTAAGGCTCGGAGCCTCAGGTGATCATAAATCCATACTGATCTGACTGTTCCTGATCCTCTGATGTCTGATATGATTAACAGAACGCCTTCACGCCTCATAATAATACAGCTGTGTAGGCCCACAGGCTCAGATCTATGATGAAGATGTCCCTCCTCTTCCTCTCAGCAGATCAAGCATCCACCCTCCTCCAGACAGAGTAACAGGGAGCTTCTTTTGGCTGAGAGAGTAAGAACTCTCTATAACCCAGGCTTTTACTTTGAAAGGCACAAACAGGAAGTGTGACCATGCAGCCGTGAAGCACTCACCTGTGCTCACCTGTTGTTGTTTGAGCTCAGACTTACCTGACCGTGACCTCAGCTGACCTCACACTGTTGTCATGGAAACAAACATCAAACAGAAGGACCCGCCCCAGCTGTCAATCAAACTGACGGCTACACACACACAAACACACACCTGAAACTCAACACCCTGAGCAGTGAGGGCCTGTCAATCACACCAGCACAGGTGTGTCCCTGCTGTCCGTCACTCTGACAGCACGTCATAACTCAGCTTTAGATTTAGTCTCTGACCTGAGATATCTTTAGTTTTTGTCTTTATTTAGTCTCTATTGTTTTAATTTTAGTCTAGTTTCAGTCGATGAAATCTGTTGTAAATGTAGTCGGCTAAAGTTTAAAGTATAAAGGGTAAGACATTTTAATGTTTCCTTGAATCTCTGAAGTCCTTTTTTCCTCTGTGATAAAATCAAACATCTACTAAGCCTTTATTGAATGTTAGTAAAGTCTGAATGTGTATATGCCTACCTACATACCTACCTACCTAACATCTACTAAGCCTTTATTGAATGTTAGTAAAGTCTGAATGTGTATATGCCTACCTACATACCTACCTACCTAACATCTACTAATCCTTTATTGAATGTTAGTAAAGTCTGAATGTCTATCTGCCTACCTACATACCTACCTACCTAACATCTACTAAGCCTTTATTGAATGTTAGTAAAGTCTGAATGTGTATATGCCTACCTACATACCTACCTACCTAACATCTACTAAGCCTTTATTGAATGTTAGTAAAGTCTGAATGTCTATCTGCCTACCTACATACCTACCTACCTAACATCTACTAAGCCTTTATTGAATGTTAGTAAAGTCTGAATGTGTATATGCCTACTTACATACCTACCTACCTAACATCTACTAAGCCTTTATTGAATGTTAGTAAAGTCTGAATGTCTATCTGCCTACCTACATACCTACCTACCTAACATCTACTAAGCCTTTATTGAATGTTAGTAAAGTCTGAATGTCTATCTGCCTACCTACATACCTACCTACCTAACATCTACTAAGCCTTTATTGAATGTTAGTAAAGTCTGAATGTCTAAATGAACAGAAACAAATGTTCCTTTGTGTGAAATGCAGTCACCTTTATTTAGGCTACCTGGCAGAGCATCTCAGTTACAATACCAGAACTGACAACAAACAGTGAACCTGCTCTACATGAATATATCAATTCATAAAGAGAGCAGCTCTGATTGGATCGCTCCACAACTTATCCCACCACCACCAAGCTAAGGCAGCTGTGATTGGATGTCCCTCTGAACTCATCCAACCTTTAACACAACCAAAGTAGCTGTGATTGGATAGATTCATCACTTGTCTCTACTTCCTACATGACCATATTAGGTCTGATTGGATTAAGTCTGTCAGACATTTTAGTCTAGTTTTTATTTGGTGATGAAAATGTCAGTTAGTTAAGTTTGAGTTTTTGTCCATGTGCTCTTGTTTTTATTAGCTACTGTATAGTTTTCATCAGGAGAAAAAGGTAAATAATACTGTACTGAGGCACTGAAAACAGACTGAAGCTCCGCCCACTGCTCCATATTCAAACTTGCCATCGTGGTGACATCACAAAATCAAGCGCTGGTCCCACCACCTGCAGACCAGCAGCAGACCTTCTGGGTCCACCTGGACAAACTGCTGCCAAGCTGAGGCCGTGGAGACACTTTCAGGTCATGGCAGGACCGAGCACAGAAACAAGGCAGAAGATGGTTATACTACATCGACAAGGTCTCTCCCAGGCGAAGATCTCAGAGCAGTTTGAGGATGTCCAGCAGGTCCATCAAACCTTTGGACTCAGGTCCACCTGAAGAAGCCTGGCCTGAGGTGGTCTTCATGGAAGGTTTGTCTTCTGAAGTGGAAACAAGACCAAGAGACTGAACTCTGGAGACAGACCAGCATCAGCAGGTCTCTGGACTGATGAGTCCACATCTGGGACAGTTTGTCATCTGATTGTCCGCAAAGCGGGACAGTCCTGAGCGTCTGCAGGCCACAGAGAAGCATGAAGGGGGGAATGTGGACCTGGTCTGGATCAGTGGAGCAGGACCATCAGAGAGGATCTTGACAGAGACCTGAAGAACCATCTGCAGGGTCAAGGGGGACATGGAGTCCTGAAGTGATGGTCTGCTGACATAAAGAAGTGAAGCCACCCCAGGACATCATGGGAAGTGTAGTCAGAGGATGGAGGTGAGGGAGTGCAGCAGTGTGGGGGTTCCCCTGGTTCACAGGGATCTTTGAGGTCTTCTGCTGCGGTGTCCTCGGGCAGGTTGCAGCAGCTCTCTGTCTGCACATGCTCAGTGGAGTCCCTCCAGGTGATGAAGTCTAACCAGGAGAGAGTCATCGTCTGCTCTTAATGAAGACGTGTGGTTGCAGAGTGAAGAGGGCTGTCATTACGCCGCCCTCATCACCGCCGAGCTGTCAATCATCAACCACACACTCGGATCCTCTTACACCTCAGCCAGAGAGGTCCCGCAGTGACAAAGGGACGTCCCGCAGGAGGAGGGGGTTTCCTCCTTCATCAACACATCAGTCAGCCTGTGACCTTCTGACTGAGGTCGAATATTAAGGAGTAACAACAGCTGACTGAGCTGCAGCATGTTCAGGTCAGCAGGGTCTCCCTGTGAGGAAAGGCTGTCTGACCAATGGGGACGAAGCTTTAAGGCCGTCTGACCAATGGGAACGAAGCTTTAAGGCCGTCTGACCAATGGGAACGAAGCTTTAAGGCCATCAGACCAATGGGGACGCAGCTTTAAGGTCATCAGACCAATGGGGACTAAGCTTTAAGGCCGTCTGACCAATGGGGACTAAGCTTTAAGGCCATCAGACCAATGGGGACGAAGCTTTAAGGTCATCAGACCAATGGGGACTAAGCTTTAAGGCCGTCTGACCAATGGGGACGCAGCTTTAAGGCCATCAGACCAATGGGGACGAAGCTTTAAGGCCATCAGACCAATGGGGACGAAGCTTTAAGGTCATCAGACCAATGGGGACTAAGCTTTAAGGCCATCTGACCAATGGGGACGCAGCTTTAAGGCCATCAGACCAATGGGGACGCAGCTTTAAGGCCGTCTGACCAATGGGGATGAAGCTTTAAGGTCGTCAGACCAATGGGGACGCAGCTTTAAGGCCGTCTGAACAATGGGGACGCAGCTTTAAGGCCATCAGACCAATGGGGACGAAGCTTCAAGGTCATCAGACCAATGGGGACGAAACTTTAAGGCCAACAGGCCAATGGGGATGCAGCTTTAAGTCCGTCTGACCAATGGGGCCGAAACTTTAAGGCAAACTGACCAATGGGGACGCAGCTTTAAGGCCGTCTGACCAATGGGAACGAAGCTTAAAGGCCAACTGACCAATGGGGACGCAGCTTTAAGGCCAACTGACCAATGGGGACGCAGCTTTAAGGCCAACTGACCAATGGGAACGAAGCTTAAAGGCCATCGGACCAATGGGGACCAAGCTTTAAGGCCATCAGACCAATGGAGACACAGCTTTAAGGTTGTCTGACCAATGGCGAAATAGCTTTAAGGCCGTCTGACCAATGGGGA
>JAZDUH010000380.1:5970000-6002500 GCA_036419115.1 Scarus forsteni | reverse complement strand
CACGGGAAGACCAGGTCTAAGACCATCAGACTGAGTCTACGGGAAGACCAGGTCTAAGACCATCAGACTGAGTCTACAGGAAGACCAGGTCTAAGACCATCAGAGCGAGTCTACAGGAAGACCAGGTCTTAGACCATCAGACTGAGTCTACAGGAAGACCAGGTCTAAGACCATCAGACCTAGTCCACAGGAAGACCAGGTCTAAGACCATCAGACCGAGGCCACAGGAAGACCAAGTCTAAGACCATCAGACTGAGTCCACAGGAAGACCAGGTCTTAGACCATCAGACCGAGTCCACAGGAAGACCAGGTCTAAGACACTTAAGACTGAGGACTTTCCACTGCTAACCCTCATGTCTGATCCTCTGCAGGGACTCTCGGCCCGGGTCAGCTATCTACAGGTGGACTGAGGGGTCCTTCCAGGTGTTCCAGAACATCAGCACTCAGGAGGCTCGAGCCTGGAAGCACTTTACCATCGAGGACAAGGTGAGAGAAGGTCAGCAGGTCTGTCACCTGGTCTCTACATCCGGGTGTAGTCTCCTGCTGGACTCAGACTGGTCCATGTCAGCGGTCTTGGTCTCCTGCTGGACTCAGACTGGTCCATGTCGGCGGTCTTGGTCTCCTGCTGGACTCAGACTGGTCCATGTCGGCGGTCTTGGTCTCCTGCTGGACTCAGACTGGTCCATGTTGGGGGTCTTGGTCTCCTGCTGGACTCAGACTGGTCCATGTCGGGGGTCTTGGTCTCCTGCTGGACTCACACTGGTCCATGTCGGGGGTCTTGGTCTCCTGCTGGACTCAGACTGGTCCATGTCGGGGGTCTTGGTCTCCTGCTGGACTCAGACTGGTCCATGTGGGGGGTCTTGGTGTCCTGCCTGACTCAGACTGGTCCATGTGGGGGGTCTTGGTCTCCTGCTGGACTCAGACTGGTCCATGTGGGGGGTCTTGGTCTCCTGCTGGACTCAGACTGGTCCATGTCGGGGGTCTTGGTGTCCTGCTGGACTCAGGCTGGTCCATGTCGGGGGTCTTGGTCTCCTGCTGGACTCAGACTGGTCCATGTGGGGGGTCTTGGTCTCCTGCTGGACTCAGACTGGTCCATGTCGGGGTCTTGGTCTCATCTCCATCCTAACATAGAGTCTCTCTCTGCATCAGACCTTCCTCGTGGTGGCAAACTCCAAGGAGGCGGAGCCTGAGCTGTCAGTCATTTACCGCTGGAGTCCACGGCGGCGGCGTTTCGTCCGTCATCAAACCCTGGAGACGCATGCAGCTCTGGACTGGGAGGCCTTTCAGATCCACAACAGCAGCTTCCTGGTGGTGGCCAATCACAGACGAGGTAAGCAGGAAACAGGAAGTAGAGAGGAGGGGCTTATTTAGGATGTGACAGAGGTCTGCAGTTGGCCAATCACAGACGAGGTAAACAGGAAGTAGAAAGGAGGGGCTTATTTAGGCTGTGACAGAGGTCTGCAGTTGGCCAATCACAGACGAGGTAAACAGGAAGTAGAAAGGAGGGGCTTATTTAGGCTGTGACAGAGGTCTGCAGTGGGCCAATCACAGACGAGGTAAACAGGAAGTAGAAAGGAGGGGCTTATTTAGGCTGTGACAGAGGTCTGCAGTGGGCCAATCACAGACGAGGTAAACAGGAAGTAGAAAGGAGGGGCTTATTTAGGCTGTGACAGAGGTCTGCAGTGGGCCAATCACAGACGAGGTAAACAGGAAGTAGAAAGAGAGTGTCTGTGTGAGGGAGGGACAGTGGATCTGTTAACTCAGTGAATAATAATGAAACAGAGAAACAGTCATGACAGTGAGAGGCTGTTCCACTGTGTCAGCAGAGAAGATTAAAATAATAAACTGAGCTGATCTGCTGAAAACAGTTTGTCCAACGGCTTAAGAAAAAGAAAATTAAAAAAATAAAATTCAATGACTGCAAAATCATTTTTGTCATTTAATTTTTCTTAATTTGAACATAAAAAAGTTTAATATGAGTGTCTCATTAAATTATTGTCAGAGAATAAAATAAATTAAATTAGAGTTTTAATAACAGAGAATATCTTCATTTCTCAAACTTGTACTCCTTTGGGACTGCAGCGTTAAAAAATAAATAAAAATCAGTTAAAGCAACGACGATGTGGCAGAAAAGCAACAGTAAAGTGCATCTGAAAAGCAATGGCAGTTTTAATTAATATTACTGCTTACAGCCCATTCATTTATTTATGTAAACTTATAAACACATTTTATCTTATTCTTTAAGAATAGTTTATTAACTTGTCTTTGTATTTCAACTTTTATTATCTTTTTCTTTATGGATTCATTTTTTATTAATAGCACTTTATTTAGCAAAATTATTAATTTTTAATTTATATCTATCTTTTTATTTCCACTTTTATTTGGTTTATCTGTTATACAATTATTTCTGTAATTTGGCTCTCTCATGACTCCAAACTTCACCTTTAATGTCTCCTCATATTTTATTTATTTATCCTTTTTTAAAGCAGGGACGACCCTCTGAGTCCTGCAGAAATACATATAAAATAAATAAAGAATTAATATGTCGAGTTTTTTAACGGAGTCATCATCACAGAGCAGTAATGAGAAACTCCTCCTCCAGTTTTTTCTGCTCTTTAAAATGAACTTCTTTCGACATCATTATAAATAAATATATTAAATTATTGCTGTTAATCGGTGCAGTATGACACAGTTTGAGAGTTTAATAAGATTATTGTCAGGAGAGCAGCAGGCCGTCAGTCACAGACACGACCTTCACCTGGAGGACTGTAACAAGAATAATAATAAAAACAAAACTTATTTAAAAGAAGCTTTCAAGACACTCAAGGACCGTGTACAGGATAAAAACAACGACAATAAAATCAACAAAACACAACAGACAATGATGGAAAAGTGGATGGGAATGGAAAGTTCATGTTGAAGAGTTTGTAGTCCTGAACAGGGGGGTTTGAAGAGGGAAAGAGAGTCCAGGTTCAGGGGGGAGAGAGGTCCAGAGCAGAGCTCTGAAGGCCCTGCCCCCCATGGTGCCGAGACGGGTAGTTAACATCAGCATCAGCATCAGCATCAGCATTAACATCAGCATCAGCATTAACATTAACATCAGCATTAACATTAACATCAGCATTAACATCAGCATCAGCATTAACATTAACATCAGCATTAACATTAACATCAGCATTAACATCAGCATCAGCATTAACATCAGCATCAGCATTAACATTAACATCAGCATTAACATTAACATCAGCATTAACATCAGCATCAGCATTAACATCAGCATCAGCATTAACATTAACATCAGCATTAACATTAACATCAGCATTAACATCAGCATCAGCATTAACATCAGCATCAGCATTAACATTAACATCAGCATTAACATCAGCATCAGCATCAGCATCAGCATTAACATCAGCATCGGCATTAACATTAACATCAGCATTAACATCAGCATCAGCATCAGCATCAGCATCAGCATTAACATTAACATCAGCATTAACATCAGCATCAGCATCAGCATCAGCATCAGCATCAGCATCAGCATTCACATTAACATCAGCATTAACATTAACATCAGCATTAACATTAGCATCAGCATCAGCATTAACATCAGCATCAGCTGCATCCAGAATCCACTTGACAGTAACAAGATGAAGATGTTGTGGATTTCATGTCTGGTGGACTGTAAACTGTCCTCAGGTGCTGGTCTAAGTCCAGGTGTAGTCCCAGGTCAGGTGGTGGGGGTGCTGGTCTGAGTCCAAGTGTAGTTCCAGGTCAGGTGGTGAGGGTGCTGGTCTGAGTCCAGGTGTAGTCCCAGGTCAGGTGGTGGGGGTGCTGGTCTGAGTCCAAGTGTAGTTCCAGGTCAGGTGGTGAGGGTGCTGGTCTGAGTCCAGGTGTAGTCCCAGGTCAGGTGGTGGGGGTGCTGGTCTGAGTCCAGGTGTAGTCCCAGGTCAGGTGGTGGGGGTGCTGGTCTGAGTCCAAGTGTAGTTCCAGGTCAGGTGGTGAGGGTGCTGGTTTGAGTCCAGGTGTAGTCCCAGGTCAGGTGGGTAAGGGTGCTGGTCTGAGTCCAGGTGAAGTCCCAGGTCAGGTGGGTAAGGGTGCTGGTTTGAGTCCAGGTGTAGTCCCAGGTCAGGTGGTGAGGGTGCTGGTTTGAATCCAGGTGTAGTCCCAGGTCAGGTGGTGGGGGTGCTGGTCTGAGTCCAGGTGTAGTCCCAGGTCAGGTGGTGGGGGTGCTGGTCTGAGTCCAGGTGTAGTCCCAGGTCAGGTGGGTGCTGGTTTGTGGTTTAGTTCAGAGGCTCTTTGGTTCTTTTGAGGTGCAGATGAAAAGCTGCTCCTCCTCCTCTGAACAAACAGGACATGAAACAGAGCAGATCAGAGCTTCAGAGAGGAGCTGATGCAGGTGGATCACCTGAGCGGGGGGGGGGGTTAGTCTGTATCTCTGAGCTGCTGGTCTCTGCTGTAAAATATTTTTTCATCTCAGTTGAACTTCCTGCTTAAATAAAATCAAACATGTTTGTTCGTGATGAAGGTCTAACTCATCCTCCTCGTCTCCTCAGCCAGAGACTCCAACCACAACATCCACAGCGTGATCTACAGCTGGGACCCCGACACCAAGGTCAGCCCGTCCCCACGTCCCCGTCCCCCCGTCCCTCTGCCGTCCTCACGCCTCCTGTTGTCCCTCAGCTCTTCCAGGTGAACCAGACCCTGCTGACGTCCGGGGCCTATGACTGGGAGTTCTTCTCCGTCGGCCCGTACCACTTCCTGGTTGTTGCGAACACGTTTGACGGTCAGACCACCACCATCAGCTCCACCGTCTACGTCTGGATCAACGGCTGCTTCCAGGTGTTCCAGAGCATCCCGGTGAGCTCCAGTCCGTCAGGGTTAAAGTTAGACACAAGCTTTATTAAAACACAACAATAAAGACCAAAAACTAACCCTTCACCCTTTAACTCCAGCTCAACTGTTCAGCAGAGGTCCATAAATCCAGGGATATTCAATTTGTAAAAAACATTGTTTCTGTAAATGTTTTATGATACAAACAAAAGTATTATTATTGTATTATTAATACCAACATTATTTTAAATACTTAGCCACAAATAAATATTCAATCATTATTTATCAAAAACATTCTTTGTTTGTGTCAGACTCAAGATCAGCAATTTTAAAATATTTTTTGCTTTTTTATTTACAAACATTTTTGCCTTTTGGAATCGATTCTGTCCCATTTATTCGAGCATGTTTATGTCATCACGTTATCGGCTGCTGGCTTTTAAAAACTTTAAATCTCACACAGAGAAAATATCTGTTCTTTGGTTTGGTTGCAGTTTTCTCTCTTCCATAAATGCCAGCAGTGTCAAACAATGATTTGTTCTGTTTTTAAAACATTGAATATCACTGAATTTTTCGATGGCCTCTGCCAAACAGTTGAGCTGGTAGTTAAAGGGTTAAGGAGAACCCCACTTGTGTTACATCCAAAACATTCCCCTGTGTACACATAACATGCCAGAACTAAGATTGCTATTCTACAAGAATAAAAATAGTATTGACACTTCAAATGATGATAATAAGAAGAGTGATGACAGAAATACAAACAGAAATATATTTAATTATTATTATTCCCAGACTGATTTCAAATGAACATTTTAAAACGATTGATGCAACATAAAATTATCCTTCAAAATAAAACAATACCAAACTTAGACTACAATATGATGGGGAGAGTTTGGATAAAGGAAAGCTAATGATATACAGTATATTAAAGTAAATTTATGAAAATCAAACAAGTAAACAAGGTTTGGTTCAAATAAAAGCTCAACAGGATTATATTTTATCTACTCGTATTTTAAGAGATGGGATAAAGCAGAGAGAGCTGCAGCTGTTCAAGATCTTTATTATGCTTAAAAGCTGTTCCTTTATGACTGAGTATTGATAATTCTGTTAGAACAGCCCCGATGAACAAAAACACTCCCAAATAACATCGTGCAAAATTTGCCAGAACTTTCATTTTGCATTATTGGATCTTAAGAAGGTTTTTGGTCGAGCTTAAAAATGAAAAATAATAATAAAAATGAAAAAGGGAGACAAAAAATGAGCATCTGAGCTGGAGGTCGTCGTCTTCACTGTGACGGAGCTTCAGACTGAACCAACGAGAATCAGACACCAAACAACCTCCATGACCCAGACTCGCACCTGAGACCGGAGGTGTGCCCTCAGGGGTCAAAGGTCACTGCACTCCCTCTGTCAGTCCCCCTCCATGGAGCAGAGCCTCTGTGTCAGTGCCTTTACCTGAACAGGTGTGTTTACCTGAACAGGTGTGTTTACCTGTGGGTCAGACTCCGGGGTTCACCTGGGCAGCACACCTGAGGACTTCCTGGTTCACAGCTGAAGGGTTAACTGGACCCTGGAGGTCAGAGTTTGAGCAGCCTGACATCACATGTCAGTGTGTCCTCGGGCAGGATGCTTAAAGGGACAGTTCAGGAGTTTAAAGGAAGCATTAGCCTGAGCATTAGCCACAGAGACAGAGCTTAGCTCTGCATCTGTACAGAAAGAGTCGGCACAGAAGCTAGAGCTGTGATCACTGCAGGTGACTCACCTGGTGGACCGTTGGTGTCATATCCCAGAGGCAAAACCAGCAGGGGATTGGACGGTCGCTCTGTCAATCACATTCATAAATGCCAATCAGCTGATGTAGTGGGCGGGCACTACTGCTGCGGTGTAAAGTATAACAATGACAACAATGGTAATCAGGATAATAAATAGGACAGCACAAGTTATCAACACAGTAACTCAACCCAGGATTGTCTCATCAAGAGCCGTGAACGTGCATGTATAAGGGGAGGAGTCAGAGGCAGCTGACCAATCACAATCATGAGCTCCATATTTACATGTCTGATAAAGTTAAAACATGAGGATGAAAAAGTCAGAATAATGGAGAAAGGAAACACAGAGCAGCTGTCAATCAGACAAAATGTGCAAATGACTCATCATTGGATCAATCTGACACTCCTGAACCTCCTGAAGCATTATACTGACAAAGTGTTTCATGTCTGACTGTTATCATCCTCAGGTGTAATCCCTCTGTGGAGAGGAGGTAAAAAATAAATACAGAAACATAACTGTGTCTGGGAGGTCGGTCTGTTTCATGTCATATCAGCTACATTTAAGATTTAAGTCATAAAAACACACCGATCTGAAGTCTGAGCCAAATTAACAATTTAAAATCAGAAAGAACAAAAATCAAACACATGAATAAAGAGCAGGAAGGACATGATGGAATAATGTGCTGTTTCACATTAGAGTTATAGCCCTGTTATTGGTCACTTTATGGAGCATTTGAATGTATGAGCGGTGCTATAGAAGTGAAGTTTATAGATCAGGTGCTATAGAAGTGAAGTTTATAGATCAGCTGATGCTCCGCTCCGCTACGTCTCAGAGTCGTCAGGTTGGTCTCGTGGGTCAGATCAGTATTGTGACACTCCTTCTCATCTTCATGCTCGTCTCAAGAGTTGTGCGCCTCCTTCTACCGGGTTCAGGAGAAGAGGGCAGGCCGTTGATTTGGAGAAGCTGATGATCTAATCCGGAAATGAACCGGCTTCGTGCTATGGATAAATCAGAGTTGACCCTGAAGTTATCTCGCTAACACGTTAATCCTGCTTCGTGCTATAGGCCTCTGGTTAGAAAGGTGAGCTGCAGCCTGGCTGAGGTGTGGCCTCCTCTCAGTTTGATGTTCCTCTGCAGGTTTGATCTGGTCTCAGGTGTTTGAAGGTGACCTTTGGTGCTCCCTGTAATCTCGTCTGAGCAGGACGTCCTGCATTTTGAGGTCAAACTCTGGTAAAGCTCTAATGTGCAGACAGACGGGGCATGAAAGCAGCCCCATAAAGTCCCATCAGGATCAGACTCAGCCTCCAATTAGCTCTCAGGAAGCAGCGAGCTGCGTCAGGGGGTTTCCAGCAGCTCCGGGGCAGATCCTGTCTAACCTGCAGAGGACTTTGAACCTTCAGAGACCTCTGATCCAGCTTCTGAGGGTCCTGCTCACAGCAGAGGGTTGGGGGTTTGATTCCCGGACCTCCCTCCTGATCTGGTCTTGTCTCCTGCAGACCGTCGGGGCCACGGACTGGGAGGCCTTCCAGATCGACGGCAGGTTCTTCCTGGCGGTGGCCAACAGTCAGCTGGTCCCAGACCGCGGCCCGAGTGTCTACAGCATCAACTCCACCGTCTACGAGCTCAACACGCTGACGCAGACCTTCATCCGCTTCCAGGACGTCCTGACACACAGGTGACAGAATCAGCCGTTACACCGGGGTCAGGGACAGTCCAGACATCGGGGGGACGATTCTGTGACGGACTCTTCATCTGTCCTGGTCTTCATAAAGTCCTGGTTTTCATAAACTCCTGGTTTTCATGAAGTCCTGGTTTACATGAAGTCCTGGTTTTCATGAAGTCCTGGTCTTCATGAAATCCTGGTTTTCATGGAGTCCTGGTTTTCATGAAGTCCTGGTCTTCATGAAATCCTGGTTTTCATGGAGTCCTGGTTTTCATGAAGTCCTGGTCTTCATAAAGTCCAGGTTTTCATAAACTCCTGGTTTTCATGAAGTCCTGGTTTTCACAAAGTCCTGGTTTTCATGAAGTCCAGGTTTTCTGAAGTCCTGGTTCATGAAGTCCTGGTTTTGATCATAAGCAGCTCATCCATCTGCTCCTGGTCCTGCTCCAGGTTCAGGTCTTGAGGAGTTTCTCTCTGGTCAAACGTGGACTCTCAGCAGCTCCACTGCAGACACAGACCTGTTGGATCCGGTCTCTGGGTCTTGGTCCTGGTTCACTCTGTGGTTTTTGTGGTTTCTGTCCTCAGTGCTGTGGACTGGGAGTTCTTCACGGTCGGAGACGAGAAGTTCCTGGTGGTGGCAAACTCTCATGACGGGAGCTCGTACTCCCTGAACAGCGTGGTCTACAGGTGAGCCGGTCTTCACATACAGGACTCGGTCTGAGGGTCCTGATGTGGACTCTAACCTCTCAGGTGTGCTGCTGTGTCTCCAGGTGGCAGGGCTATGAGGGATTCGTGGCCGTCCACAGTCTGCCCACCTTCGGCTGCAGGGACTGGGAGCAGTTCAGCACCCAGGAGGGCTCCTTCCTGGTCTACTCCAGCGCCACCTCCAGGCTCAGCAAGGTGTTCAGGCTCCGGACCTACTGAGGGAGGACCGCACCCCAGAGACCTTTAGACCTTCAGACCTTTAGACCTTTAGACCTTTAGACCTTTAGACCTTTGGACCTTTGGACCCTTAGACTTTTAGGCCTTTGGACCTTTAGACCTTTAGACCTTCAGACCTTTAGACCTTCTGACCTTTAGACCTTTGGACCTTTAGACCTTTGGACCTTTAGACCTTTAGACCTTTAGACCCTCTGACCTTTAGACCTTTAGATCTTTAGACCCTTAGACCTTTAGACCTTCTGACCTTTAGACCTTTAGACCTTTGGACCTTTAGACCTTTAGACCTTTGGACCTTTGGACCTTTGGACCCTTAGACTTTTAGGCCTTTGGACCTTTAGACCTTTAGACCTTCTGACCTTTAGGCCTTTAGTCCTTTAGATCTTTAGATCTTTAGACCCTCAGACCCTTAGACCTTTAGACTTTTAGACCTTCTGATCTTTAGACCTTTAGTCCTTTAGATCTTTAGATCTTTAGACCCTCAGACCCTTAGACCTTTAGACCTTTAGACCTTCTGACCTTTAGACCTTTAGTCCTTTAGATCTTTAGATCTTTAGACCCTCAGACCCTTAGACCTTTAGACCTTTAGACCATCCGACCTTTAGATCTCCAGGATGACCAGACTTTTACTGAGTGTGAGATCCTGAACCCTCTGGAGGACTCGACAGCGCCCCTCTCTGGACTCTGCTGAGTCCTCCATCAGCAGAACATCTTCAGTCTGAAGGTCTCAGTAAACCATGTGGATGTCCACAGCAGGGAAAGGAGCCACAGGAGGATGTTAGACTGCAGAGCTCTCCACACAGGTCTCAGCCTCTGAGCCGGAGGCAGACGGACTTCACCGCGGGGCCTCAGTAGCTTCTTCTTCTTCTTCTTTGGTGCTGCAGAGCTGATGGACGTACGCAGCTCTTCCTCTGATGATTTAAGGCCATGAGCTCTCCTGGTGAGACAGCGCCCTCTGCTGGGCTGATGACAAAATCCTCTAAATATCGAAATGATAAAAAATATAATTATGGGACCATGGTGTCACCTCACAGGTATAAGCTACAGACCGCTCATCAGCAGCGTGTCAGGTGGAGTTCACTACAAACAACTTTATTTTTCACACAAGGGGGGATTCATTTGTAGCTTTAGAGTACATTCATGCATATGGTCAGACAACATAAATAAATAAATAAATAATCTACCAAGGAAACATGTTTAAGCATGGGACAGATCAAGATGTCAGACATTATTAATAGCCTACGTATACAAATATAAAGCAAGATAAAACAAGATAAGATAAAGATAATAACAAGTAGGATAAAAAAACAAGACAGTGTACAAACTGTAAAAACAGTAGAAAAAGAACAGGTAAGACAAGAAATAAATAATGTCCTCTAAAAGAGTCGTCTGAAATAGCTGTGATCTGTGTTTAATCACAGCTGAATCTGACTCCATGACCCGTCTGTCAAAGCTTCAGACTGACGCGGTTGGTCTTGGTCAGAAAATGACCAAGCTTTTGGGCGTCCTTATAAGGACAAAGGGGCGGAGCTCTGAGGAAGCTGCTGCAGGTGAGCAGAGGCTCTGACCCTAATGCTACGGCCACACCGGACACAAATTGGCGTCACTGCGCAGGCAGAGTAGAGAGCCGGAGCCAGTCGGACTCAGTGATGACCCGTGCAGGCAAATCCAGCTGGAAACGAATATTTACAGAACTTACCTTCAAAACCTGTCTCCTCAGAGACTTTCAGCCAAGCCTGATCCTTTTTGTTCCGGTCTCTGTAGAGTATACACGTCCAATCGTATAGCTACGGATGATGGCAAACAGCACAGATCAACCTCTCCTCCATCTTTCAGAGGGGTTTGAGCCGGAGCAGGAGGCCGGAGTGTCACATGTCATCAAATCAATGACGTCGGAGGGGGGGAATGTCATCGCTGATTGGCTGCCGCGGCGCAGCTTCACGCGAATTTGCGTCGAAAGTTCAATATTTTCAACTCGAGTGTAGAGGTGTTTGACACCCCAAACACGCCGAGCCAAACGTGTCTAACGCACTGCTCGGGGCGAATCTGTGTCCAAACACGTCTTTACATTGACTTTGTATGTGATCTCAACAAGCTTCTTTGCAAATTCACGTCAGGTGTGGTCGTAGCATTATGGCGTGTTCCCACTGAAAGCGCTGAAAGCGAGTGTATTCGCGTGTCAAGTGAAATTGTGCCGCGCTACACGCTCGAGTTTTGACGCTGATACAAATATGCAAAAAAAGCTCACCGCTCGCCGCGACATCGTTGCAGGAAAAGTCCGCCATTATCATTACATCATATCATTCCATCATCGCACATGGCTCTGATTACCACCATCGCTGCTCTGTACCTGCTGTGGAGAAGTCAGCTGTGGGCTAGGTGCCGACGTCGGTACTGGATGCATGCTACCCTACAGAGGCGGTGTGAGCTCGGTGAGTTCCACCGTCTCTTGCAGGAGCTGCGTCTGGACAACGACCGGTTCCAGTGGTACTTCAGGCTGACTGTCGCCCAGTTTGAAGACCTGCTAGCCAGGGTTGGTGCCAGGATCTCCCGCCTAGATACCAACTACAGGCAAGACAGTCCAGCTGCAGCTGTGAAGCGCCTTTCCATCTGTCTCCGGTGAGTTTAGCAGTTTGTCAAATTAGCAAGACTCCGACCCCCAGAATGCCCTGCGTCAGTGACGATCTCCACGCTGATAGGCTGTCCCGGCGTGTCAACACGCTCGCTCGCTCGAAAAGTTCAATTATTTCAACTGGAGCGTTCAAGCGTTGAGCGTTGAGCGTTGAGCGTTGAGCGGTTAGCGGCGAGCGTTTTTCGCCGCTCAACACTTGAACGCTTGACGCCGCTCTATGCTCGCCCCGATGCAGTGTCAATTCGCGTCTTTAAATTGACTTTGTATGTAATATCAAAGCTCAAACAATTCGCGACACTTATAAGCTAATCAGGACAAACTGTGGCTGACGTCACCTTTACTGACATGTTCATCCTGAGAGCTGGTTAACGGCCTCATGATGGACAGAGAGAAAAAACAGTCCAAATAATTAAAGACAGACTTGAGATTTCCAGCTGATAATTATTTAAAGGATGAAAGGAAGGATAAACTTATTAAATATTTATATATGTGTGTGTCTGTATTTGTGTTTGTGCATTTCTCAGTTTAACCAAAGTAAAGCTATCTGAGTCTCCAGTTTGACTGAATCTGTTTAATATTATTTATGACAATGATAAAAAACATTTAAAGTTTATATATGTTGTAAAGATTGTTTTAAAGTTCAAATATCATGGTGTCTGTTTATATAAATGCTAATGTCTATAATTATCTTGTTTTTAATATTGCAAAACTACATTTATATTTGTCTTTAGAAATGTTTTAACAGTTATTTATTTTATCTGTTTTGTAATGAAACATTTCTGCCTCAGTAAATAAAGACTTGATAAGAAATTAATGTCGTCCAGTGTCTTTGTTATTCACTGTTGCTGTTGTTAATTTACTCGTATTATGTCATTATTATCATGAATTGTATGTTTACAATATCATTATTACATTGTCTTTTTTGTTGTCATGATTATAAGTATGATAAATATTATTGCTATTGTCATTATAATTGTAATGATAATTATGATTTTATTATTATCTATATAATTATTGATGTTAAGATTGTTGAAATCATTTTTCAGGAGTACAATGATCATATTTAATTTACTTTGATTAAAATTCTTCTCACATTTCTCAGGATGTTCTCCTATATTTACCCTGCAGTAAACTACTAAACAAGAGATAAATGTGTATGAAAATATTCATGAGTTATTAAAACATCACAACATAAAATCAAGATGGATTTCAGTGTGTGCAGAAGTGTTTCCTGCTGCCTCCTGCTGGACTGAAGAAGTATTACAGAACAGGCTTCATGAGTTTGTTAAGAAAAGATTATCTGTTAGCAGGGCAGTTGCTCGGAATTCTGGGCCCCCTGAAAGAATATTGGTGTGGGCCCCTCTACCCCATTCATTACAACCTTCGATTTTCCTGTTTTCAGTGTTCTTGACTGTGCCTGGTGTAATAACACCCAATTTGTTTCCTTTTTTACAAGTAGCAACTTAACAAGCCAGAGTATTATTATGTAAATTGTGTTACTGGTTGTCTTATTCTCATTTAACTGATTTGCAACATGCTATTACACCTCTGATTGCAAATAAACTTTCAATGGACCACTCAACAAATAGGTAACCGCTGATTCTGGAGCAGCAGAGCATAAAGGTTTATTGTCCGATTGTGTATATTACATTAAATAAACATTAAATATTATGTTTCATGGAAAACCTGATGCGGAACTAACCTATTCATGGAGAAAAATCTAAATGGGCTTCTTAGTAACATAGCTCTAAGTGGACAGCTTCACTTTCCCAGAGCAAAAATATTTTTAAACAATTCAAAAGTCAGTGTTAACTGTCCAAAATTCTAAATAGTCTTTTTTCTTTGTTGCTGCCAGCTATTATGCTGTCTTTTGTTTTATGCTGCTATGAAAACAAACAACAACAAAACTTTGAACATACATTTTTCAGTATTGGGACTAATGTCCCACTGATAACACATTTACAACACCGCATTGAACACATCATGGTAACGTTACTGACCTTCATCAGATGCTCGTAATTACTGAGCAGAACCTGAATGCATCATAATACAATTCAATGCAGCCTCTGAGTGGACGCATACTGGAGCACTGTCCGACAATATGGGTGAAACACACAATTACTGCAGTAACCTCTGAATTAGTAGTAACGAATTAGTAGTAATTAGGAACTTTTTTAATGAACTGACGACTTGTCCAGAGTGTATCGCGGCCAGATGACAGCTAAGGTGGGCTCCAGCCTGCGCCCCTTCAAAGGTGAGCTGATGTTGCAGACATTAAATGAATGAACAGGTAGGCAGTGTTTCAGCCTTCGGTAGTTTTACTCTCACCATTCTTAGAAAAAAAGCTTTTGATGTCCTGGGCCCCTGCTCTGCTGCTTCTACTCCTGGCCTCCTTTTCAACTCTTTTTGGTGTCCAGACTTGTGTTTTTTGGGGGCCATCCTAACCCTGCTGGAGTTCGCTCGGGCTCACTTGAGGAAGAGCGCATCTTGGTGTGGACCAAACCATTTTTAAAAAAGGGGCAAAGGCGGTTATTGAAATAGCTAAAATTAGAAAATTGCATGCCTTGTGGCTCTGATTTAATTCGGATTCATTCGTATGAATATATATTATTTCAGTGTATGTATAATAATTTTGTCATAGAAGCTACCCGGGGCTGTGTGTGGGCCCTAGAGGGCTGTGGGTGTCTGTTAGTAAAATAATTATTAAAGTGAATCATTGTGTAGTTTGGTTTGATTAATTAAAACAATGCAGAATTTTATTTTTAAATGATAATTCTGTTGATTGTCTCTGAAGGTTTATCTGTGGTTTAATTTGTATTTTTCTGTAATCTGAAAGTCTGGATCATTAAAGTAAATGAAAAGAATAAAGCTGAATAACAGTTTCGTGATAAAAGTCCAAAAACGAGAACAAAAGCAAAAGAATTGAGAATTAAGTCCCTTTTTATCACGACATTGTTTTTCAACTTAATTCTCGAAATTTTGACTTTAATGTCGACTTCCCCAAAATTATTTTCTCCATCTAACATGGCACTCATGTTCTTCTGTTCAGATAAATCAGAATGTATTTTGTCTTTTTTATTTTACAGTCCACTCCTGTGTTTTTTTATCTTCAGTATTTTTATGTTTTGTCTTTAGAAACTTTGATTTAAATCCCTCTCCACTTTAAACCTTTGATTTGCCCTTTTATAATAATAAAGTAATTTAAAGTCTCCTGCTCATCTTTAAAAAAGTTGGACAATATTCAGTACCAGGCTTTAAGATTGTGTACAGGTGCAGTTAGAACAACACCAACATCTGCATTACAGATAGAAATGGGAGAAATGCCATTAGAACTCAGGAGAGAACAACTAGCTCTAAGCTACTGGGTTAATTTAAAAGGGCACAGTGAAGATCATCCAACAAAAGATATGCTGAAACCCTGTTGGGAAAAGGAGAGGAGAGAAACAAAAAGCTTTGGGTGGATAAAAGAAGACGATATAACAGCAGTAAACATCAGTCCAACAGTTCCACTCTCAGTGACACAGCCGTGGACACTTCCTCACACTGCTAAACAAAAAGAACAAAGAAAAGGGATTCATTTTACAGCCACAGTTGATTAAAGATTACATAGGAAGCAACTATTTTGATCACATTCAGATATATACGGACACATCCAAAAGTTCAACCCACAGAATAGGCTTCATTCATAGTTCCAGAGTTTAGCATTAAAGTTTGCAAAAGAATCAGTGACGAGTTATCTGTGTATACAGGGGAGATGATGGCGTTATTGTTAGCAGTTCAGTGGGTTGAAGAGGTCAGACCCTATATGCTCTGACTCCAGCTCATCTTTGACCAGCATTAAATATGGACACTCAGACAGCAGAAAGGATGTTTTATTGGAAATACAACAAACAATATTCAGAATCCAAATGATGGGACTAAGAACAACATTTGTATGGACACCAGCTCACATAGGCCTGAGTGGAAATGAGTCAGCTGACAGGTGTGCAAAAGAAGCAACAAGAAAGAGTCACATTGACATACAAGTACCTTTTAGTAAAACAGAGATGAAGACCAGAATTAAGCACAAATTAAAAGAAAGGTGGCAAAAACAATGGGAAGAAGAAAGAACAGGCAGATGGTACTACAGAATTCAAAGACAAGTAGGAGTGATGAGACAGACAACAAGATCTCACAAAGAAGAAACAGTTATCTCAAGATTAAGATTTGGTCACTCTGGACTTAACAGCACACTCTTTAAAATAAAGAAGCATATTTCAGGAAACTGTGATTATTGTGACCAGCAGGAAACTATAGAGCATGTGGTACTGTCTTGTCCAAAGTATGATGTTGAAAGAAGGGAACTTATGTCAAACTCACAGAAATGAAGTTCGGACTGGATTTAAGAGACATTTTACAGAGAAATTCAAGTGATAAATGTTATGATGCACTATTACAGTATCTTAAGAGAACGAATTTGATGACGAGAATATAATATATATATATATTTTTTTTACTATTATTTTTAGTTAGTAGATTAAGTACATTTTAGTTAGATTCCCGATCCACACTCCATACCAGTTGGTGGCGGTAATGCACCAAAAAGTTGTTTGCCAACCGCCATAAAACACCAAGAAGAAGAAGAAGAACAAGAAGAAGAAGAAGAAGAAGAAGAAGAAGAAGAAGAAGAAGGCTGCGGTCGAATAGTCACCTCCTAAGTCCTTTCCTATCTACTTTTCCTTAACCCTGATGGAAAACGTCATGAGGTTAAGGAAAGGAGAAAGGAGAATTCAGAAGGACTTAAGAAAGGAAAACTGCCGTGCAGAGAGAATGAGGCCCAATCCCAAACCGCCCCCTACACACTACCCCTTCACTAACGAGTGTCACTCCAAATTGAGTCACACTCGTAGATATGGAGGGCACTTCCACTGAAGGGGGAGGGTATGTAAAAAAGACGGGCAGGAATGGGAGGCCCTCTTCACTTCACCGGAAAAGGAAAACTTCGTGGCCATGGCAACAGAAAGACGCCCCCGTGTAAGGCTGTTACACTGTGGCAAAGATTATGACCCGCTAGGACATGAGTTACGTTATAGCCTAATTCAAATAATGTAAGCGATTCCACATGTCTTTCAATCCGATTAACATCTGACAATTCCAATCAAAGAAATGAATAAATGTTGCCAATTGTGCTCACATTTTATGGCGCCAGGGCTGCACAATCATATCAAACGTCAGCATCTATGATTTGTTTGTTTCATTTAAACTTTAAAACCACGCTTTATGTGATTTTCTGTCAGTGTGACAAAGGTGTGGGGAACATATTGACACCTGGGCACTTACATTCATGTTGTTTCCTCCCATTCAGACGTTGCACTTCCTGCCAAAGTCGATGGAAGCCTGCATCGATGCAGACTCGCTATTTAAGGGCTGAACGGTCCTCTCCCCCTCCGCACTTCGTGGAATGGGACAGCCCTTAATATGGCGGACCCTCCGCGCGGACGCGCAAATGGAGGGGTAGTGGGTAGGGAGAGGTTTGGGATTGGGCCTGAGGCCCAATCCCAAACCGCCCCCTACACACTACCCCTTCATTAACGAGTGTCACTCCAAATTTGAGTCACACTCGTAGATATGGAGGGCACTTCCACTGAAGGGGGAGGGTATGTAAAAAAGACGGGTAGGAATGGGAGGCCCTCTTCACTTCACCGGAAAAGGAAAACTTCGTGGCCATGGCAACAGAAAGACGCCCCGTGTGTGGCTGTTACACTGTGGCAAAGATTATGACCCGCTAGGACAGGAGCTACGTTATAGCCTAATTCAAATAATTTAAGTCATTCCACATGTCTTTCAATCCGATTACCATCTGACAATTCCAATCAAAGAAATGAATAAATGTTGCCAATTGTGCTCACATTTTATGGCGCCAGGGCTGCACAATCATATCAAACGTCAGCATCTATGATTTGTTTGTTTCGTTTAAACTTTAAAACCACGCTTTATGTGATTTTCTGTCAGTGTGACTAAGGTGTGGGGAACATATTGACACCTGGGCACTTACATTCATGTTGTTTCCTCTCCCATTTAGACGTTGCACTTCCTGCCAAAGTCGATGGAAGCCTGCATCGGTGCAGACTCGCTGTTTAAGGGCTGAACGGTCCACTCCCCCTCCGCACTTCGTGGAATGGGACAGCCCTTAATATGGCGGACCCTCCGCGCGGACGCGCAAACGGAGGGGTAGTGGGTAGGGAGAGTGTGTAGGGGGCGGTTTGGGATTGGGCCTGAGTCTCCTGCTCGTGTCTGCATGACCCGCTCTGACCGGCGGGTGTCGCTGTTTTATTTTGAAAGGGTGTTTCCGGGCCTGTGTTTCCGGGTCAGAGTTGACTGTGCTCTGTTTGAATGTGCAGATTCCACAGGTAGAGGACCTGCGTGGACCTGCGTGGACCTGCAGCGGGGACGGAGATGGATGTAAACTTTTTAAAACTCTTCTAACTTTTTTATCGACTCTGTTTTAGACGGAAGGAGCTCCGCAGCTTCCGGTGAGCGCTGTGTTAGCTTTAATGTTGTTGATGCAGACGGAGTTAGCTGCTAACAGGCTAACGGAGCTGCTGTGACGTCATCATTTTCACCTGTTTCTCTGAATAATGTGATTTAACGGCGTTTACCTGCGGCCTGTCCCGGCTCGGCCCGGCTCGGTTTGCCCTGTTGGACCTGTTTTATGAGTCTATGTTAGATATGTGTGCTGTCCGGAGTGAGCTCAGGTGAGCTCAGGTGAGCTCAGGTGAGCAGAGGGATTAAAGTGTCTGATTAATCAGATTATAATCTGACACACGGCCTCAGTCTGTGACTGTCCACCAGGCTCAGAGGCTTTCTGGAGGTTTCATGAAGTTTCTCACCTGTTTAAAGGTGTTTAACCAGGATTTAACCCCCATAACAAAGACGAAAATTAATATATATTCTGATTTATTAAGATTATTATTGAAGGAAAAGTGAGTTTAAATGTATTTTTACTGTCCAGATCCTCTCTCCTTTGTTTCAGATGCATTATTTCTCTGTTTTAAAGCAGTTAAATAAAGTTTAAACTGTTTTTAAAACTGTTTATTACCATGCAAACACGTCACAGGATGTTTGAAATCATCCTGATGGGTCTTATCCCTGATATGATCCGGATCTGACCCGGGTTAGGCTCAGGTTTGTCCCGGGTCAACCCGGATTATCCGGAGCGGATTACATTTCGCTGTTGCCATAGAAACAGTCTGCTGTTACCTGGAGACAGGTGTGAAGGATGAGGCAGTCTGGTTTCTGCTCTCGTTTCCCTCTAACGGTCTGATTTATTTACAATAATAATAATAATAATAATAATATAATAGAAATAATCACTGAGGCAGCTTTAGTTCATTAACTCTGATGAGAGCAGCAGGGAAACACTTCAGGTGCAGTCTGACTCATTTTCAGTTTATATTAATAATAATGATAATATGTTTTATTTAAAGGGGCCTTTCTGAACATTCAAGCACACTTTACAAGGTAATTAAAACAATTAAAAACAACAGACAAGAGTGACAAAGTTAAAATAGAACAGAGAAGTTATGGAGAGTTTAATGACCATTTGTTGAAAAGTCAAAATGTCAAACTGAAACTTTAACCAAACTTAAAGGATCACTGATGCACTGTGGGGATGTGATTTACGCAGGAAAAAGACGTGTCCATGAAAAAGTTCTGCAGGTTCAGTGGTTTATATCACGGCCAGCAAGCAAACATCTAACTACGCTAAACAAATGACTTACCTAAATATTTATATTTATATATTCAACCCCAAAAATCTAACTTAGATTAATTATAAGAAAGAAAAATGTAGATAAATCTAACAGCTAATACTTCTATTTAATTCCAAATCAAAATAAACCACTGATTATAAAAACTAAACAAACATTCCCCCCAGAGAGTCTGCTGTTTTTAACAGGTGGGCTTTGAGTTGTGATTTTAAAGTGAGTTCTGTTTATTTCTGAGTTTGTAGATTCTCGTCTGGTTTGTTTTAAATGCTGAATAAATAAAAGTTTTGGATTTAGAGTTTCTGTTTAAATGCTTTATTTATGACCCTGAGGTAAAGGATGAGGCCTGTAGTAGGGCTGGGAAATATATACCAATTAAACTGATTCATTTGAATCTGTTTTTGCAGAAGATTTAAAAATTAGAATAACTTTTCTTGACTGACACTTCAGTTGTAAGTTGCTGCAATGTCTGAAAACACAAACACTGAAAATGTTGTTTTATAACAGTACACATAAGTACATGTTTACTCTTTTTTTAAATTAGATTAAGAGGCTCAAACATCGCTGATATCAGCTGTTATAAATCCTGATTATTTATTTCACTTTATTGAAAACATCTCTAATTATTCTGACACTTTAAATCTCAGCCTGTCCTTTTCTTCACGTCTCTGTCCTGAATGACAGGGTCACCTGTCAGCATGGAATCAGGGCTTCTGATTGGCTGGCAGCAGGAGAAGGAGGAGCTAAAGCAGGAGCTGTGCCGCCTCCACACGGAGCTCGCCGAGAGTCGAGCGGAGAAGGAGGAGCTGGAGTCGAGGAGCAGAGCGCTCAATGACCGGGTGAGGAGGAGGAGGAGGAGGAGGAGGAGGAGGAGGAGGAGGAGGGGGAGGAGGGGGAGGAGGAGGAGGAGGAGGAGGGGGAGGAGGGGGAGGAGGAGGAGGAGGAGGAGGGGGAGGAGGAGGAGGAGGAGGAGGAGGAGGAGGAGGAGGAGGAGGAGGAGGAGGAGTCGAGGCAGGCGCTCAATGACCCGGGTGTGGAGGAGGAGGAGGAGGAGGAGGAGGGGGAGGAGGGGGAGGAGGAGGGGAGGAGGAGGAGGAGGGGGAGGAGGAGCTGGAGGAGGAGGGGGGAGGTGAGGAGGAGCAGGAGGAGGAGGAGGGGGAGGAGGGGGGGAGGAGGGGAGGGGGAGGGGGGGGGGGAGGAGGAGGAGGGGGAGGGGAGGAGGAGGAGGAGGAGGAGGGAGGAGGAGGAGGAGGAGGGGGAGGAGGGGGAGGAGGAGGAGGAGGAGGAGGAGGAGGAGTAGTTCCTGTGGTCTTGGTGGTCTGCAGGGCTCTAAGGTGGGCTTTACATGAGTACGAGTTTGTAAGACTCCGGTAAAATAAACTATCGATCTGGTGATGTTGACACACGGAGACACGTATTTGTCCATGACATCTTTTTTGAAAACGGGTCTGCAGGTGGATATCTGGGTGTTCGTCGTCATGCTGTAGTTGGTATAAACAGATAAGTCCAGAAAAGACGGTAACCTCATGGCACCCCTCCTCCTCCCCGCCCCCATAATATTTGCATATTACAATAGTATTGTAATCTAAAAATCTCACCATTGCTGCTGTTGTTTACATTCAGAACAGAAGCATGGACAGGAAGGAAGTCGACCTTGCATGCACATTTTCTGTTTTTGGTGCTTTGTGGCAGTTTCCCGGTGTCACCTATAGGCCGGGTGTATGTACTACAGGATTTTGCGTTGTCATGTAAATGCACAAGCCTGTGTACAACACGATGTGTACAACACGATGTGTACAACACGATGTGTACAACACGATGTGTACAACACGATGTGTAAACAGCGATTCATGTTTTGATGCCAACGCCAAGGCAATACAGGGCCATCCTCGTGTGAGGAGGGCCTTAGTCTCTGATCAGTCCTGATGTTTGGAGAATGAATTCAAGTTTATTAAAGTCCAGATTAAACTTTGGTCCTCTGTGCTGCTGTCACTCTGATCATTAATCACATCAGACTGACAGGTGAACACCTGAGTTACCTGAGGCTTCAGAGGTGTGCTGTTTGTCTTTGCTTCTCTTGTTTTGTTCTGCTCCAGTTTCTTCTCAACGTTATCATAACTCCTTTATTTATTTAAACAAAGTCTTTGTTCTGGATCATATGGACTTATTAATCGACCCCCCCCCCCTCCCCCCCCCTCTCTCTCTCTTCAGCTGTTACAGACGGTGTCTCCCTCGCTCGCCCTCTCCCTGCAGCTGGAGGGGGAGCAGAGGGAGTGGAAGAGGAGGCTGAGGGAGGGCAGAGAGAGGGAGGCCCGGCAGGCCCTGCTCATCCACCGCCTGCAGAACAAGGTCAGACCACAACCTCTCAGGGTCACCTGTGCTGCACATGTTCAGCTGGAGCTCAGATCCATCAGCACTTCTCCATCTGAAGGGGCTGATTGATGAATTTAAAATCATGGCTCAATTAAATTCATGTATCATGAATCTTTATTTGAGTTATAGACTTATTCTATCCATACTAAAGAAGTTTGCTGTCCGTACGCAGAAGAGAAACAGGAAGTCTGGTTCATATATATAAACCACTAAAGAGGAAGTCTTGTTCACGAACATACTTGAAGTGACTAATGATATATGTTACACACATGGGTACAGCACAGGCCAAAAGTTTGGACACACCTTCTCATTCAATGTGTTTTCTTTATTTTCATCTCTTTGTGTCATAAAGTGTGATGAAAATAATTCAGGGGTATTTATAGTTTTAAAAACTGAATAAATCAAATCCTTGTTTGATTCACTTCAGGGAACAAAGAAAACTACAAACAAACCAAAAAGCAGAAGTTTTCTTGGTGTGGGGTTTTGGTTTTAAAAGCTAACACTTGATTACATCATAACATAAAAATGCACAAAAATTTGGGACAAAATAAATTAGAAAAGGCAGAAATGTTTGCAAATAAAATAGCAACTTAAAATCAATTATATTGAGTTTGACAGACACATAATTTTTTTAATGAAAACAGGTTATATATACAGATCATCATATTAGTAAACAGTTAATTATTTAAAATGATATTAATGGATATAATGACTTTTAGCTTTTTAAGTCCTACTCATGGAAAACATTAGTTCTTTTAGTTTGTTTGTTTATTTCTGTATCCTACATCAATAACAGGAACAAACAACGATGTGTCATGTTTTTTTAACAAAAATAAATTAAATATTCCTGCACTGTTGACCTCTTCCAAACATCTGAGCTGGGAGTTAAAGGGTTAAGGACCAAAAAAGACCAGCAGAAAAGAAGAGGAAACAAAGGTTAACTTTTTTTATAGTCTGTGAAAAAAAGCCAAACTTTTGAGATTAAATTCAGAATTATGAATTAAAGTACGAATCATGTGGAGAAAAGTTAGAAGCCCAAGAATTAAATCATACTTTGAGATTTCTTGCTTTAATTGTAGGATATGTTTTTTATTAAAATCCTGATTCTTTTTAGTCATACAAAGTTTAATCTAAAAATAACTACATATTTTTATTTGCAGTGGCCCTGGTCTTTAGTTTAACGATTATCAGAGGGGCAGATGGAAAGCTTTGAGGGGCCTGATGTGGCTCCTCCATCCCAGTCTCTTCTTTAAAGCTCAGCTGTTCTGTCTCTGCTCTCTGTTATTGTTTTATTGTTATTATGTGTTGTTGTGACGTTTACCTACTGGCGTGTGTGCAGGTGCTGGAGTACAGAGAGCAGTGTGAGCATTTGGGTCTGCAGCTGCAGGAGGGCCAATCACAGCTCATCAACACCGAGGTAAACGCACAGACAGGATACCGTATTTACAGGACTGTAAGCAGCCAGACTCTGGAGAAAAGTGGGGCTTATAGTCCAAAGAATACGGTAATCCTGACAATCCAGTCCTGCTGTGACTGACACAGTGAACTGATCTCAGTCCTGATCCTGTTTGTTGACTTTCAGCGGAGGATCAGAGACGAGCACTGCGACTCCCTGGAGAGCGCCCTCATCAGGCTGGAGGAGGAGCAGCAGAGGTGCGTGTGCTCGTGGGCGTGTCCTCGTTACCGTGTCCTGTGTTCATGTGTGTCCTCGTTGGCGTGTCCTCAATGGCATGTCCTGTGTTCATGTGTGTCCTCGTTAGCATGTCCTGTGTTCATGTGTGTCCTCGTTAGCATGTCCTGTGTTCATGTGTGTCCTCGTTAGCATGTCCTGTGTTCATGTGTGTCCTCGTTAGCATGTCCTGTGTTCATGTGTGTCCTCGTTAGCATGTCCTGTGTTCATGTGTGTCCTCGTTAGCATGTCCTGTGTTCATGTGTGTCCTCACACTCACCCGTCTTCCTCCTCAGGTCCGTCAGTCTGGTGGAAACCAACGCTCTCCTGCGGGATGAGCTCGGCCAATCAGAGCAGGCCAACCAGGCCCTGAGGGGGGACCTGAAGAAGCTGACGGTTGATTGGATGAGAGCGGTGGAGGAGGCGGAGCAAAGGGAGAGCGAGTGGAAGAGAGAGAGAGAGGTCAGTTTGGATTTTACTGCACAGACTTTTCTCTAACATGTTCAGCCCCCTTTATAAGTCTCTGCTCTAAATGACATCCTCATAAAGAAAAGAGTGAATCTCTGCAAACACAAGGTCTGTTTGAATTATTCTGGTGTCATAATAAAGTAACTCTTAGAGATTTGTCCAGATGTGAATTATCAGTATATGTGTTACTGGGACAGAGGAAATGAAGATAGAAGTCAGAATCATTTAAACATTTCATCCTCGCCTATAAAAACAAGTGTTTTATAGTGAATATCTCTTTGTAGTGATGCAGCTGCAGCTTTAGAACTCTATGAATGAATGTGAAAATATGTGAACATTACTTCTGCCAAGTTTGAGTCTGATAAAGTGATGCAGAGCAAAGTTAGAGAGGTTTTACTACAGAGTGGTCAGGCCCAATCTTGGACCAGTTTGGCTCCATTAGTCCCATTTGACATTTCTGATATACCAAACTTTAGATTTACCTTTTGGTGTTCATTACACCCAATTACAACAGTTTTTATCTTCTTCTGCTTATCCATGGCAGTTTTTGACTGTTTTTGACTTTAATTTTTGTCAAGCTGAGCTCTACATTTTCCCGTTCAAATAATTTCATACAAATCAACCCAAGTGTGAATCAAAGTGAAACAGATTTGGATATTTGATAATTCATTTGCTTGGTGTTGACGTTGCGTTTGGTAAAAAGGGTTATATGGTTGTGTAGCTGAAACTTTTCTGTTTAATTTGATGTGCAGCATGACTATTTCTACATGAACAGATCACTTTTTATTATATTTCAGAAATCAGGTACCTTGGGTCTGAACATGTTAAATGAACAGCCCTGATCTCTGTCCTGTATTATCTGATTCAAACCTTCTTTAAAGTGTAATATCATTGTTTTTGTTTTGCTGTTGTGGATTCAGGGTCTGTCAGGTCACGTGGGTCAGCAGCAGGCTCGGTTATTGTCCATCTGGAAGTCTGTGGTGTCTCTGAGGCGGGACTGTAACACGGTTAAAACAGCCGCTGACAGGTTCGTCCAAGAGTTTATTACTGTTAGAGCATGGAGCAGCAGGTTGGTCTGAAACCAAAAAACATGAGCTTTTTAAAAGGTTTAGTTATTCTTTTATGAAGAAAGTCCATTTTATGAATATTTCAGAGCTAAAAAATGTAGACTTTACTTTTTCAGTTTGTAATTTGAGTTTAAAGTCAAAAAAGGTTTAAAGTTTTTCAAATTTTAGCAGTTTTGTCGTTAATTGTCCATCCATCAATCTTTATTTGTGTAACATCAGATCATAACAGTAACAACAGAGCTGAAGACAAACTCTTCATTCATAGATACGCATACACAAATACATAAAATAAATATATTAATATGTAAACAGATATACATCCAGAGATGGATCCATTCATGCAGAGACAAATGGACTAATATCACAGCTCTCTCTGCTGAATATAGATTTAATTAAGCAATCTTCTTTTATATAACACCATCTTTGTTGGATTTAAATGTATGAAAGGTAATCAGCTTGAGATGTGACATCTTATTTTCAGAGGGTCCTCGTGTCTGTGTGGTTGTTAAGAAAGCTGCTGTGGATCAATGATCAATACGACCATGGACAGAGAGATCAGTCTGATATTAACATGAACATATGATGAATATAATCTGCAGAGGAGTGATGCTGATTAATGTAACAGCATCCATCTGACCTGACACTAAAATGGATTAATGGTCTGAAAGTCTGAATTTATGTTAAATGTTGTTTCTGTTGGTGGTTGATGCTCATGGAGAAGGTCGTCATGACTGTTTGTCAAGGTCACACTGAAATACATATATTGCCAAAAGTATTCACTCACCATCCCAATAATCAGACTCAGGTGTTCCAGTCTCTTCCATGTCCACAGGTGTATAAAATCATCACCTAGGCATGCAGACTGCTTTAACAAACATTAGTGAAAGAATGGGTCGCTCTCAGGAGCTCAGTGAATTCCAGCGTGGAACTGTGATAGGATGCCACCTGAGCAACAAATCCAGTGGTGACATTTCCTCACTCCTAAATATTCCACAGTCAACTGTCAGCTGGATTATAAGAACGTGGAAGTGTTTGGGAACCACAGCAACTCAGCCACCAAGTGGTAGGCCACGTAAACTGACGGAGCGGGGTCAGCGGATGCTGAGGCGCATAGTGAGAAGAGGTCGCCAACTTTCTGCAGAGTCAATCTCTACAGACCTCCAAACTTCATGTGGCCTTCAGATTAGCTCAAGAACAGTGCAGAGAGCTTCATGGATGGGTTTCCATGGCCGAGCAGCTGCATCCAAGCCTCACATCACCAAGTGCAATGCAAAGCGATGCAGTGGTGTAAAGCACGCTGCCACTGGACTCTGGAGCAGTAGAGACACGTTATCTGGAGTGACCAATCACGCTTCTCCATCTGACAATCTGATGGACCAGTCTGGGTTTGGAGGTTGCCAGGAGAACCATACTTGTGGGACTGCATTGTGCCAAGTGTAAAGTTTGGTGGAGGGGGGATTATGGTGTGGGGGTGTTTTTCAGGAGCTGGGCTTGGCCCCTTAGTTCCAGTCAAAGGAACTCTGAATGCTTCAGCACACCAAGACATTTTGGACAATTCCATGCTCCAACTTTGTGGGAACAGTTTGGAGCTGGCCCCTTCCTCTTCCAACATGACTGTGCACCAGAGCACAAAGCAGCTCCATAAAGACATGGAGGACAGAGTCTGCTGTGGATCAACTTGACTGGCCTGCACAGAGTCCTGACCTCAACCCCATAGAACACCTTTGGGATGAATTAGAGCAGAGACTGAGAGCCAGGCCTCCTCGTCCAACATCAGTGTGTGAGCTCACAAATGCTCTTCTGGAAGAATGGTCAAAAATTCCCATAAACACTCCTAAACCTTGTGGACAGCCTTCCCAGAAGAGTTGAAGCTGTTATAGCTGCAAAGGGTGGACCCACGTCATATTGAACCCTGTGGATTAGGAATGGGATGTCACTTAAGTTCATATGAGAGTCATGGCAGGTGAGAGAATACTTTGGCGATATAGGGTATGTGTGAATGCTGATCTTCAGGTGTTGTAGGCCTCTTGTTTGTTGACTCGTCCGTCTGTCTGTCTTTATGTCTGCAGGGATCTCTGGCAGCTGAGGGCGGAGTTCTCCCGTCTCTCCTCCTCCCTCCTCTCCAGCTGTGAGTCCGTCTCCTCCTCCATGAGGCTGGCGTCTCCTCCCCCTCCTCCCTCCTCTCCTCCCCTGTCCTCCACCCTGCTCCCTCAGCCAGCTCCTCCTCCTCCGCCCGTCACCTCTGAAGACGACCTGGGAGCCCTCACTGTGGAGGAGCTGGAGCAGAGGGAGGAGGAGGAGAGGAGGAGGTGGGAGGAGAAAGAGGAGGAGAGGAGACAGTGGGAGGAGAAGGAGGAGGAGAGGAGGAGGTGGGAGCAGAAGGAGGAGGAGATCTCAGCGCTGAAGCTCCTACATGAGACGGAGGTGTCACAGCTGACTGAACGGTAAGGCTTCACCTCTCTCCTCCTGTTTGAGTCTGAATGAGGAGGTGCAGACGCTGCAGTTTGTTTCATTTTCAGTCTGACTCACCTGTCCTGTTAACTCTGTTACCTGTCGTCCTGTCTCAGTCTGACTCACCTGTCCTGTTAACTCTGTTACCTGTCGCCCTGTCTCAGTCTGACTCACCTGTCCTGTTAACTCTGTTACCTGTCGTCCTGTCTCAGTCTGACTCACCTGTCCTGTTAACTCTGTTACCTGTCGTCCTGTCTCAGTCTGACTCACCTGTCCTGTTAACTCTGTTACCTGTCGCCCTGTCTCAGTCTGACTCACCTGTCCTGTTAACTCTGTTACCTGTCGTCCTGTCTCAGTCTGACTCACCTGTCCTGTTAACTCTGTTACCTGTCGCCCTGTCTCAGTCTGACTCACCTGTCCTGTTAACTCTGTTACCTGTCGTCCTGTCTCAGTCTGACTCACCTGTCCTGTTAACTCTGTTACCTGTCGTCCTGTCTCAGTCTGACTCACCTGTCCTGTTAACTCTGTTACCTGTCGTCCTGTCTCAGTCTGACTCACCTGTCCTGTTAACTCTGTTACCTGCTGTCCTGCCTCAGGGTCGCAGAGCTCTCTCGCTCTCTGCAGGTGGAGGGCGATCAAAGGGAGGAGAGAGAGCGAGAAGGTGAGAGGCACAGAGAGACTCTGATGAAACTTCAGTCCGTCGCTCACGCCGTCATCAACCTGGTGAGTGTGGATGTGTCCCAATTCAGGGGCAGCAGTCTTCACTGTGACCTCCAAGTGTTTCTTTATTTTAGAGTGGACTATATGACAAATGAATCCTTCTTTCTCCTTCAGTCAAGGATCCACCAGTGTGCTGCGGAGATTTTTATCTGCCTTTACAGAGTCAAAAAGTAACGCCGTGTTCCCACCGAAAGCGTCGCGAATTTTTCGCGCTTTGATATTACATACAAAGTCAATTGATGATGGTGATGATGATGATGGTGATGATGGAGATGATGATGACAGGATGATGGTGATGAAAGTTAGCAGTGGAGATGATGATGGTGTGGTGATGATGATGATGATGATGGTGATGATGATGATGATGATGTAAAACAGAGTGATGATGGTGCAGGTGGAGGCTGGGAGGATGATGGCGAGAAGGTGATGATGATATGATGATGTCATGATGATGGTGATGATGTAATTTGACTAACTGCTAGACAAACTGCTAAACTGGAGACAGATGGAAAGGCGCTCCGCAGCTGGACTGTCTTGCCTGTAGTTGGTATCCAGGCGGGAGATCCTGGCACCAACCCTGGCTAGCAGGTCTTCAAACTGGGCAACAGTCAGCCTGAAGTACCGCTGGAACCGGCCGTCGTCCAGACGCAGCTCCTGCAAGAGACGGTGGAACTCACTGAGCTCACACCGCCTCCATAGGGTAGCATGCATCCAGTACCGACGTCAGCGCCTACCCCCTAGCTGACTTCTCCATAGAAGGTGCAGAGCAGCGATGGTGGTAATCGGAGCCATGTTTGACAATGGAATGATATGATGAAATGATAATGGCGGACTTTTCGTGCAATGATGCCACGGCAAGCGTTTTTTTGCATATTTGTACCAGCGTCAAAACTCATGTGTCAAGTGCAGCGCGATTTTACTTGACGCACCAATACTCTCGCTTTCAACGCTTTCTGTGGGAACGCGCCGTAAGACTGGAAAGGTGTTAAGGCTCCAGGTGTAATTCTCAATGAAGGATGCATCAGCTGATAGGTGGCTCCTCCGTAGGCTTGGTCTCTAAATGAAGGATGCATCAGCTGATAGGTGGCTCCTCTGTAGACTTGGTCTCTAAATGAAGGATGCATCAGCTGATAGGTGGCTCCTCCGTAGGCTTGGTCTCTAAATGAAGGATGCATCAGCTGATAGGTGGCTCCTCTGTAGACTTGGTCTCTAAATGAAGGATGCATCAGCTGATAGGTGGCTCCTCCGTAGGCTTGGTCTCTAAATGAAGGATGCATCAGCTGATAGGTGGCTCCTCCGTAGGCTTGGTCTCTAAATGAAGGATGCATCAGCTGATCGGTGGCTCCTACATAGGCAGAGGCTTGGGCTCTAAATGAAGGATGCATCAGCTGATAGGTGGCTCCTCCGTAGGCTCGGTCTCTAAATGAAGGATGCATCAGCTGATAGGTGGCTCCTCCGTAGGCTCGGTCTCTAAATGAAGGATGCATCAGCTGATAGGTGGCTCCTCCGTAGGCTCGGTCTCTAAATGAAGGATGCATCAGCTGATAGGCGGCTCCTCCGTAGTCTCGGTCTCTTAATGAAGGATGCATCAGCTGATGGGTGGCTCCTCCGTAGACTTGGTCTCTTAATGAAGGATGCATCAGCTGATGGGCGGCTCCTCCGTAGTCTTGGTCTCTTAATGAAGGATGCATCAGCTGATGGGTGGCTCCTCTGTAGACTTGGTCTCTAAATGAAGGATGCATCAGCTGATAGGTGGCTACTCTGTAGACTTGGTCTCTAAATGAAGGATGCATCCTCCTTAGGCTGGGAGGAGGCTCTGTAGCCTGTGTTTTCTGTAAATTGGGATGTTTGTTGGTTGGACACTTCATAGGCTTGGACCTTTTTTTTTGTTGGGTGGGCCCTCTATGTGCTGGCCCTGTCTTTGGCTAAGTGTCTCTCATGTAGATCCTTTGTAGCCAGGGCTTCCTGTGGGCTATTGGTGCGTTCCTGTTGTACTGGGAGGTCGGGGTTTCCAAGTCAGGAGTCGGAAATATTAACTGGACGGCATCCTTAGGTCGGAGTTTCTTAGTAGAAATTGGGGGACCTTCACCACCCCTGAGTCAAGAATCAAAAATGGCTGCCCCCAGGGGTGGGAGAAAAAATCAAATCACCTAAGAATCAGGATTTTTTTTGTTTGATGATTTTGAATCGATTTTTTTTCCAAATGTAAATGCTTCATTTTAGTCTGTGTTAATTTTAAAGTCAGTCCAGTCTTTTGAAGAGAGAGTATAAACAGCTGGATAAAATATATTGTTGAATAAATCCTAAAAACAGACTCACATGTGATGTGTAGTTTTCCTGATATAGTCTGTAGGCATCATCATTGTTCATCTTTTACACCGGTGTTGAAAAAGCTGACTAAAGATTGTAAATATTGGCAATATCCTAGAATCGTAATTTAAATCGAATCGGCACCTAAAAAAATCGAATCAGGAGAAAAGTGAATCGTCCCAGCCCTAGCTGCCCCAGTGTGAACAGTTATTTAACTCCTGTGATATTCTGTTTATCTGCAGTTCTGACTCGTGTGTATGACACTAAGTCAGCCGTATACACAGTATTGTTCAACTTGTATTTATAGAAATGCTGCTGTAGTGTTATTTACTTTCTTCATGTGGTTTTTGTGAATTACAGAGCAGGGCCTGCTAACAGCGGCTAACGCAGTGGCTAACTACAGCTCAGGGCATGCTAACAGCGGCTAACACAACAGCTAACTACAGCTCAGGGGATGCTTACAGCGGCTAACACAACAGCTAACTACAGCTCAGGGCATGCCATCAGCAGCTACCACAGCAGCTACCACAGCAGCTAACATTAGCCTGGCAGACTTCCATGCCTTTATTCGACTTTGTAACTGTATTGTGATTCCTCAGAGATGAGTCCCTCCCTCTCTGCTCGTCCAGCTCTGATGTTAACGCTGGTTCAGCCTGTTCCTCAGAGTCAGAGTTTGACCTTGTGTGTCCTTCAGTCCAGAGCCCTGAGCAGCAGCAGCAGGGTGAGCGTCTCCTCGGAGGACCTCCTCAGGCTGGACTTGTCCTCGCTGCTGTCCGTCCTGTCTCAGACGGAGAGCGCCCTGCAGTGGCGGCAGCAGGAGCTGCAGGTGAGCGAGGCTCTGCAGCTCCAGGCCTCACCTGCAGGTATCAGGAGGCTAACGTCTCTGTGTTTGTCAGACGGCAGAGCTCTCTGTGCGCCGCCTCGGCGAGGAGAATTCATCCCTGCTGCTGCGGCTGACACAGATGGAGGAGGACGCCCAGCAGCTGCAGGAGCACACCCAGTACACCCAGCACGAGCTGACCCACGCCCTGGACTCACTGCACAGGTACACACACCTACAGGACACACCACAGCGAGTGTGAGGGCTGCTCCAGGTTAACCCTTTAAGGTGTGACAACAGCACACCTTAAAAGGTTAACCCTTTAAGGTGTGCTGTTGTCACACTGCTGATATTCTCCTGTTTAGTTTTTTAACTACAGTTTTATTGACATTCATAAATATCAAAGCTAGAGTTGGTTATGTGATTTCGATTCTCTTTTTATTGTTCTGGTTAAAATGATGGGTATGTCCTGATGGTCATCACTGATGATGTGTTCTTAAAAAAGCAGAAAATCATCTCAGTGGAAGGGGATGATGTGACTGAGGTGTTGACAGGTGCATATGAGCAAACTCGTCATTGTCTCTAAACTGTACAGAAGATTATTAAAGCAACAGGGAAGAAACACGGTGTATATCAGAATGAAATGGGAATTTAACGTTGAGTTGCCTCACAGTGATTGGCAGTCCATGTTTAAGACCCAACATACATCAGCTCGCTTTGAAAGATGGATGGAAAAATTTATTTATTTATTTTTTTACACCAAAAAAAAAACAAAAAACAATTAGGTCAACAACAACACTGTTGAGACAGTGTGGTCAGCTGAATGCCGACAGCTCCCTTATTGTTTTTGGTCATGTTTGAAAATACAGATATTTTGGGATGGAGTTTCAAGAGTCAAAATTCTTCCTGATATATATATCTAGGACTGATACCAGACAATGTGATAGGTAAAGAAGATAAATTTCTGTTTAAGATCATGTCTCTTGCAACAAAGAAAGCCTTTACAAAAGGAGGGTGCCATTTTGGAGGAGGGTGGGAGGGGCTAG